>CM038681.1:95156930-95267514 GCA_021605205.1 Aegilops longissima
ATTCAGATCTAGCTTCCCCACACGGCTCTCGTCATGGAAAGAGACGGGCCTGACGTTGGGGAATTCGGCGAGCTATCCGGACTCCAAACATGTGTCCGAAACCTGGTGGACAAGAATCTCAGGCTTGTCAACGTAATCCAGGAGATGCTCATCCGCCGGATTCTCCCATGCCAACAACGGGCCTTCAAATTATGGGAGTTTGATCTGGCACAGCACCCAACTCTGACAAGGCTCTTCGACACTACATACGAAGATGCCTGGAAGGTGCTGTTCAAGGGCACCGAGGTTCTACATCCGCCATCAAGATCGCGGATTCAGCTCGCAGCGCCAAGCCAGCGAGGTGAGTTATTTTACCCTTTATGGGACTCTTTTAATAGTTTGACTCTATGCGGATCTAAAACTCCCTAACCTTTAACAGACTAGTTGAAGACATCCGACAGGTTAACTGTCCGCCTTTGCTAGAAGACTCAAGGACGCTCGATTGACGGGCTGCTGGCTCCGTACCATGCGGTGCCGGAGAAGAAGGGCAAGAAGGAGGCAACGGAACTCAAGGAGCTCCCGACGCCTGGTGCTGTCCGATTCAAGCGAATCTTCTCCCGAGAACGAGGAGGAGGAAAGGAAGCCTCTCCGCGGGGAGGAGAGGAAAAGGAAGGCCGCCCCAACTAGGGAGGCCGGAGGGTCCAAGAAGGAAGAACCTTCCTCCGGATCTTCCACCAACGCCGATAACGACGAGGAGGATTGGCCGACAAGGCCAAGTCCTCGGCGAGATCGTAAGTGTCCGGATACCCATGGCTTTTTATTGCATAGTGTTCTCTAATGCCAAACAATCATGTAGCCCGCCTAAGGGCGAAGTTCGCGCTTCACGAAGCGGGTCCCTCGAGTTCGCCGGATATGGAGTGTACTTCACTCCGCTGCCTCATCCCTCACGCCGCGGACGATGCCGAGGTGGTGCCCAAGGGGGCCTGGTCAAGAGGAGGTGGCGCAGAGGCACCGCGATGCAACCTCCCGACTCAGCGGGGGGGCGAGACCCCAGGGGCTCTAAGCCCACCTCGTCCAACTCCATGCCGGAACCTTCAGCGGTTTCGAGTCCGCAAGCGGTCCCTTCAGAAGAAGGGTAAGACGCCGTGTCTTCCGCCCAACCGGAGGCACCGGATAGCTATCGGAGGCGCTTAAAGCGTTTCCATCGAGGAGGAGCACCGACTCGTTATGAGTGTGGTGATCCAGAAAGTTCAGTCCGCCAAGAGCGGGCTGACTAAGCCTGTACTCAGCCTTCTAACAGGCTTTGAGGTAAGTTTAGAATATGTAAAAATATTACCGTGATAGACAAGAGCTATCGATGCTTAGTTCGTGTTCGAAAGAAAAGCCGGACTAAGGATCTAAAAAGATATACGCAGGAGTCTAACATAAGTATGTCAATATGGGAATGCAGGTTACACTCATCGACCTCCGCCAGACTGACCGCAGAGGTCAATGAATTGACGCAGAGCCTCGAGTGGTCCGAGAACGAGCCTGGCCTTTCCAAGAAGCAGCTCGAGGACAAGGAAGGTAAGTAATACCTTATTAAATAAATACCTTATAGAAAGGTTTCGCATGTAAAAATAACAGAATAACATGGGTACCGCAGGGCCACTTAACGAGGTGGCGACCTCAAGGAGGCGTGTCCGTGGTCGAAGCAAAGCGGCCGCAGAGCGATCAAGCGAGAGAAGGGGAGGCGCAGCTGCGAGGTGCGGCAAGAGCTCCTGCTCGTGAAAAACACGAGGGTTTGGAGCGTGACTCAAGACCCGAGAGTCCGAGCTTGCCTTGGCTCTGAGAGTGCCAAAGCTGCTAAGGCCGAGGCCCAAAAAGCCCTCCAAGAAATTGAATCATTAAAGAAGATAGCGCGGTAAGGCGTCTTATGCAAAGCAAGCATGTGAAAGGGAATTACCTATTACTTACCCGGATTCGAGCTCTCCAGAGCATTGCAGATCTGCCCCATAGTGTGTCCGATGCTGCCTGCATTCTACAAAGGCCAAGGAGGGAGCTCGACGAAAAGGTGTTCTGTCTCAAGATGCCGAGGCCGGACATCCGGTGTTCTTGCCACCAGCTGAAGCAGCTGGTCGAGCTCACAAGGTCGCCGAACAGGCCATGAGGGGCCTCATAGTTCGGCCTGGCCATTGGAAGCCATGCCTGGAGCTACTTTGGTCCTGGTAAGGGCGGCCGGTGGACGCGTCCACGGGTTGAAGTCATCAAGCGCTCGCTCGATTGAAGGTGCCTGTTGGCCCTTGCCCGCGCTGAAGTGCACTGGGGCAAGCTGAATGCGGAGAAGCTTGTGACGGACGGGCCACCAAGGGCAAGGAGCATCGACGCCCAAATGTACATCGAGGGCCTCCAAGGGTGCCCGCCTAATAGCGGATGAGTGCTCCAAAGATGTAATTTTGAATAGACTCGATTTGTTATCCCGACGCTGAAAACTTGTTCATATGCGCTAAGCAATGCTTGTTAATTTAAAATATTACCTTCTCAGGCGGCCGCTTATCAAATTTGAGAGATGGCAAGTCGTTGGTTTCAGCCCCATGCCACGAAAGTGCGGGTGTTCGATAAACTTGAGCACTCTTGTTCCCATTCTGGGTCCATCTAGGAGGCGCCAACGCAACGTAACAAGGCAACCGGACTTATAATGCTTGAACACTCTCACTTAGCCATAGAATTCTATAATTTTAAATTTCGCGAAGCCCTAGTATTCGAAGACCGAGTTCGGGCGCTATCCATGCCTTTGGCCGGACAACCCGTTCCTCGCCTAAGCTGCATAAGTCTTTAGGGACCCAAAACCTCTCGAATAGCGATCGCTCTCGCCAATCATGACGGTCAGTTTTAGCTTTATCCATCGAGGTGCTCAACCCAGCTCAACTGGGCACAATCGCAGTGGTTCTCCGGTGCTACCTTAGCCGATATAACGGAACGAAGGTACCAAAACATGGGAGCCGGCAAACCCAACTATTGACCCAAGACATGATTCGAGCCGATGCATATAATGCTATAAGTTCGGGTGCCGACTTGTGAAAGTGTTCGGACTTATCACACCATACTTTTGGGGTACTTAAGCCCTCGGTGTATTGGCTGCATCAAGTGTACGGGTGCAACATGTCATGAAATGAACATATATATATAGATAAAGAAAAGAGTGCAATAATAGGCAAAAGCTATGTATTGTTTATTCAAAAGGTACTGCAACAAAGGCGTAATCAATACAAATAGTGCGATAAGCAAGGGATGGGACTATCTAACATGTCCTCTCCAGTGGTAAGCGGCGGTATGGTATGTAAAACAGGTATAATGCTCGTAATAGAGACCACCGACACTGACGAGCTCGCTTCCCGCTGTTGCATCGTGAGTTCGGCGATTCGGTGCCGACAGACTTCTGGAAAACGGAGTCCGAACGTAAGAAAAGGAAGAAAAAGAAAAAGTAAAAGAATGACGCAATCGGAGCCCCGTGTGGTTGAGCCGCATCTCGGCGCAGCGTGGTCGTGCCCTCCCCTTATGCCCATGGTATCTCTAGAGCGTAGTTATGTACGCGAGTATCGGCTTCAGTTTCGCGAGGGCTGGGGTTAGCCGGATTGCTGCGCGCTTGAGTCATGCGTCAGCGGTCTTGTTGTAGGTTACCCGAAGGCTCGACAAAGGTCCGGACGCTTAGTGGCCGGACTCGAGAATTGCTGTGAGAGGCTGTCTTGCACTCCGCCGCGAAGCGCCGCTCGGTGCTCTCCGCTCGAGAGAGCGCTCGTGTTTCCATTGACCGTGATTACCTCGTGGGCCGGCATCTTGAGCTTGAGGTATGCGAAGGCACCGCATTGAACTTGGCAATGCGGTTCGTCCGAGCAAAGGTATGATAGCCGCCATGAACGGGACGATGTCGAAGATTAACTCTTCGCTCGAAGTTATCCGGGATCCAAGACCACTTCGAGTGTAATCGAGCCTGCATAATTGGCCTCTACACCTGGTATGACGCCTTTAAAGGACGCCTTTAATCCTTGAGGGTCTATGCCCATTTTGCACATCGTATCCCGATAAAGCAGGTTCAGTTGCTACCGCGGCCCATCGGACTCGTGAGGTGAACCACAATAATTGGGTCAAGAACTAATGCGCTAAATCGCCGTGATGGATGCTAGTGGGTGGTCCTTCGATCGAAAAGTGATCGGGCAGGAAGACCATTGTTTAAACTTTGGGCCATTTGTTCCATCGCATATACCCCCTTTAGTGCACGCCTCCCCCTTTGGGTATGTGGGTTGGATATCATGTTCACCGTCCGCACTTGTGTGGGAAAGCCCTTCGTCCCTATTATTCGGGCGGCCGGGCTCTTCCTCATCATCGCTATGCAGCCCGAGGGAGTCCTGGACTAGGGGGCCCGGATAAATTTATCCTCACGGCCGACTCCAAGACTATGAAGGTACAAGAATTGAAACTTGGCCCCGTGGTCCGGATGGGACTTAAATTGGCGGGAAGGCAAGCTTCGAACGGATATGTAGATCTCCTACCATTGTAACCAACTCGGTAACCCTAACCTATCCGGTGTCTATATAAACCGAGGGTTTTAGTCCAGAGACCAACAATCATACCATAGGCTAGCTTCTAGGTTTAGCCTTTGATCTCGGTGGTAGATCTACCTTGTACTACCCATATCATCAATATTAATCAAGAAGGAGTAGGGTATTACCCATCGAGAGGGCCCAACCTGGGTAAAACATCGGTCCCTTGTCCCGTTACCATCCACCTAGACGCACAGTTCGGGACCCCCACCCGAGATCCGCCCGGTTTTGACACCGACATTGGTGCTTTCATTGAGAGTTCCTTCCGTCCCACCGATAGGCCCGATGGCTCCTTCGATCATCAACAACGACGGGTCCAGGGTGAGACTTTTCTCCCGGACAGATCTTCAGATTCGGGCGGCTTTGCACCGGGCCAATTCGCTGGCCCATCCGAGCAGATCGAAGCTACGCCCGGCCATCAGGTCAGATTTGGAAGTTTGAACAACGGCCGGTGTCCGCGGAGACTTGATCTTCGACGGATTCGAGCCACGCCCAACAAGCCGGATTGTCCGGTGGGCATGATCGCTCCGCTTAACAAAGGCCCAGAGGCCGCACCGATCCGCCCACCCTTAACCGAGCCCGGATTCCCGACGAGGAAGGTGGTTGGACACCACCGGGGCTACGATCTCTACGGCGATTGAGCCAAACTCCATCCCTGCCCTTTTGGAAGACCTCGACCTGTGGTGACGGACTCTTCCCGACCAACCTCCAACCGCCAATCGAATCCGATTGGGGCCGGTCATGGAGTTCACTGTCGGACATCTTTCAAAGACTCGCCTTTGGCACATCCTGAATTCACTAAAGTCTCTTTTATCCGGAGAGCCCTGGCCGGACTACGGACAGAAGGTTGGGATGCGGACGACGAAGAAATTCAACGCCCACCCACCACCCACCTTCAGAGCCATCCCGAAAGCTTACACGACGTGCTCGATTTCGACCAAGACATGGACGGTATGGACGACATGTAGGAGACAACCATGAACCACCTATAGGATGCTAGACAACCACCTCATCCCACGATGTATTGGTGGATACACCTTAAAGGAAATGAAACGGGAACAACGGGCCTATGAAGGATAAATCCTCAAAAAGCAGGAAAACGGCAACGTAAACGCCAACCAAGTCCCGCCAACAAAGACCCAGCCATAGAGCAGGGGAACCGTGGAATTTTAACATGCTATCGAGCAATCGTCCAACAAGACAACTTGATAAACAACCCGGCCCTCGGGAAGACAACAATCCGACGATTCACGGACAAATTGTTGGAACAAAATAACCTCCGTAAAAGGCTCGCCGCCATCAAGCAAATAGCCTAAAAAAGGAAGGAAGCTCAAAACAGCGGAAGATGCACTCAGAATCGATGGAGCAGAGTATTCAACACCCAGAAAAACGGCGACAACAACCAACAAAGAGCTACCCAAAGAGAAAGCTACGCCCGATTTGATGAGGAGGCCAAGAGCCCCACAATAAAAATTAAGAAGGCCACCCCGGGGATGGACGATCCCAACAAAAAAGAGAGCGCAATGGCGCCGACACAAGCCGATACGCCGATCCACATAAGGATTCACATCAAAAGGATGGCCCGTTAGGTCCATCTTGGGCCGAGAAAGCAAGCTCTTCAAAGCAATGCAACACGCCAAATATCCAACATCACCGACACCCAAATATGGGGCCCAGACACCCCCTATGTTTCACCGATGAGGTGTGGATCATGAATTTCAAAGGGATTCAAACCCGTAAACATAGAGGCATACGACGGAACAATGCCTGAGTCTGGATTGAGGATTACATCCTCCACATACACATGGCTAGAGGAGACGATCCCAAGCCATAAAATACTTACCCCTTAAACACAAAGGGCCAGCCTGCATTGGCTTAAAAGCCTCCCAAAAATACCATTGGAAGTTGGAAGAGCCGAGGATGCCGGAAAATTTTCAGGGGACATATGTCCGCCCTCCCGAGCATTTAAGTCACATAACTCAACAGCCCGAGAGCCAGGTTGATGTAAGGAAGCTTTTAGAGTATTGGAAAAAAACATTACATGGAGGTCCAGACTTTTGCTTGGGTGGTTGATTAACCGGGAAAGGGCAGAAAGCAAAGGAGGAAGGCATTTATTGATGTTTTCAAATAGGGCATACTGCCTGTGATTTACTATTAAAAACAAGTCGACAGGAGAACCCGAGTGCAAACCGATAAGAGTTCGTCAAGTCAGCCCAAAATTTGGAACATGTTCCTTACTAAAAGAACCAAATAGTCGATCGTTCGACGCCAAGCCCTAGCAGCCTTCAAACAAACGCCCGAGACGAATGGTTCGCCGACACCTCGCCAAGAAAAGCCAAGAACAATGGCCGATTAAAATTTCATGACCCGCTTTTTGGAGAGGATAGCTGGCTAGCAAGATGCAGCACCAAAGAACCCAAGTACATCCAAGTCAGGGATGGAATGGGAAACCACGGGCCAACAAGGACCAGCCCGGATTAAAAGGAACGGTCCAAAGAGCGGCGCCAACGCCGGATTCAAAAGCTCAGGCGTAACAATAAAAAACTTTCCTCAAGGACAATAGCGATGAGCTATCCAACTTAAACAAAATCTTGGACAAGATATGTCAAATCCACAAGACTTGGAGGCTCCGCAAACCATACCCACAGAGATTGTTGTTTTCAAACAGTCCGCAGACTCAACGCCAACACAAGGGGCTCACACCCAAGTGAAGATGATGACGAGCACCAAAGCGAGCCCCGGAAAACAAAAAGAATTTCCCACAAGAGGTTAAAAGAAACTCACTTCAAGTGATCAAAGGGAAATAGAGCGGCCCACTAGAATGCGCCCGCACAAACTACCCTAGCGGAGTACCAACACCGGTTGTCAAAACCAATCACCTTCACCATCGGACTATTCCGAAGTATCCGAACGCAGGATGGACTGCCTTTGATATTGATCCAAAATCGACGGATTCCAATTTACACCGCCCTCATGGATGGGGCAGGACATAAACCTGATATATCGGACACAATCCGCAGGATGGGGATAGACCCAACCAAAATTCGCCAAAAGCAACACCTCCTTTAAAGGAGTAATGCCGGCAATATGCCCTTGGTACGGGCTCCATATTGCTAAAAGTTGTGTTCGGTTCATCCGACAAATTCCGCCCAAAAGTTAATCTTCCATTCGCCCCATTTAAAAGTGGCCATCAAGCACTATTGGGACGCCAAGCTACCGCTTTTAACGCAATACCGCATTATGCATCTCTAACACTTAAAATGCCCGTCCACGGGCCATCTCATTAAAAGGGGTATTATGTTACCGAGCACAAGAACGTGGACTGCTTTGACAGCCCCACACCTATCCGCCCGCTTAGTAAAAAGAACCTGAATATGTCATTCAAACTCCGACACGCTGAGAGCGAGTCCGGCGTACCTAAGGCATACCCCATACAAGGGCTGCATGCATGTATAACAAGACAATGACTCAATTTTATTCACTTCTTGAATGGTACCCTGTTTATTTACTATAAAGTACATATTTTGCACGATCCTTTTCTTTTAAATTAAGTTCCTCTCTTTTGAGGATGAACAACGTGCTACACCCGTCCGAGGATCTGGCTGCGCAGAACAGGTGCTGAGCGTGCAGTAGGGACCCGTTGCAAGTTCTTTTGATTAACACCTGCGTAAACCTTTTCTTGTCTCTTGTTGATATACATCCCCGGTTTCTCACTATAACTTGAGGAGGAGGCTGGCGTTTTGGCATTGGCACGCAGAATTTTTGCGGCGTACCTAGACACCGGGGCTTAGGGCATTATTCTTCCCATTTTTATAAAGACCGAATACTTAAGGGAGTGTTCAAGCGTCTCGGAGTTAGGCCTTATATGCATCAGCTCCGAATCATGTCTTTGGTCAAATGTTGGGTTTGCCCGGCTCCTGTGTTTTGCTGCCATACGTTCCGCTTCTATCGGCTAACGCGGCACTGTGGAGAATTACTGCGATTGTTCACGGTTCGCCGGAAGAGCACCTCAAGAGAGAAAGCCAAAACTGACTGTCATGATATAGCGAGGGACTGGTCAACCACTCGATGACTCACCGGAATGTTTAGAATTCCTCCGCATTAACGAAGCGACCGCTTTGGTCGAGTACATACATACCCTAATTCGAGAGTATGACGGTGCCCAGGGGCTATATAGTAGCCCCAACTCGAACTCCTATGGCTAAGTGAAAGTGATAAAGCACTATAGTCCGGTTTCCTAGTTTGCTACGCTACCACCTCCTTAACAGGACCAAGACGTTGGATTGTGTGAAAAAGCGCTTCTTTGTAAACACCTCAAGACTAATGTGCGGGGCTGAAGCCAAGGACTGCCATCTTTCAGGTTATATATATATCTACATAATGGCCGCATTAGGAGGTTTGCTACTTGAGCATAAGTATAAAAAGCTCTTATATTATATTGAAACATTGTTTTCACAAATCATACATGTCATTTAAACATAATATCCTTCGAAAGCACAATGCTCTTATTAAATGAGCGCCTCTGCAGGACTTCCTCAAAGCAGTGCTCGGCAGTACTCGACTGGTCTCTAATCTTGGGATGCACGCGTCGGGAGGCCTTCATCTCTGCCCAGTATGTCTTGACACGGCCAGATCCATCCGCGCTCCTCAATACACGCCGACCGCCTCATTTCGTGCGATGACGCATCGCACCAAGGAACCGCTGCACTAAACCAAAATAACTCTTCGGTGGGGTCCGCACAGCCACAAATGAGTCATGACATGCTTCATGGCAAGTCCGGATAGTCGATTCAGCTCGGCCCATTCAGCCAACCGATCGGTCAACGGAAGAACACGTCCGGACTATGGAATTGCGACCAAATATAGCTCTTCCCTTCGTGCCCTTTCGGCCTCGTAAGTGCTCAATAAATGCGCTGCGCTTCGCCGCTAAGTCCAGATAAGCATCCTCCTAACTCCACAACTTGTCCAATTGAGCATACTTTGGATCTGTAGATTTCCTCCGCAGCAGTAAACGGTTTTCCACCGCAATTGCCCCGCCTGACTCAGCTCCTCCGCAGCATCTCTCAAAGCCGAACAGGCATCCTTGGATTCGCTACGGCCTTTTCGAGCCCTCTTGTTCGGGCTTGACGCTCTTTTTCAAGAATCTCGAGCGATCGGTAGTATTCTTCAACTTTCCGGCCATATCGGCCATTTCCCTTTGCTTCGCAAGGAGCAGCCCGTTCAGCTTTTAGCTCTTCGCCATTCCTTAAAGCGTCAGACATTATTTCTAGCTTGCACTTTCGGCTCGGCGAAGTTCATCCAGCAGCTCCTCCACAGCAGCGGCACCATCTGCATTAAGCATACAAGTAGTAAGACATGGGCGTCAAGCTCCCTTACCAGGTGTCCGCGTAGAAGTCGCACACCTTGTGACTCGTCAAAACGCTTATTGACTAGTCGCGATGTCCGTGATCCGCCTCGTCAAGCTGCCGCGTTAATTCGGCATATTCATCGATCCGGCTGGCCATCGGACGCCCGCCACCTGTTTAGGAACGGCGATATGTTATAATCTGAGATTTTGATCCTCGACACGCTGTCAATTTTGACAACATACCGAGTCTCAGTGGCTACTATCTGTCACGAGCGCATTCTATATGCATAACGTCGCTGAAGGTACATCATTTTTATGTATCTTCAAACCCGTCGCCAGAAGCTTCGACGGCTTCATGCATAATCCGCTCTCCGCTGGATGCACTTCTTTCAATCACCATACCCATTAGAGCACGGTGATCTTCTGAGATAGCCGCTCGCCCGAGCAAATCCTTCAGCTCCTCCGACCGCACACCACTTGGCGTCCGGACCTTCCGCCCCCGCCGGACTTGGGGAACCTCCGCGACAACACCTCAGGGTCATCCGCTCGCACCGAGGGTGCGGCAGGTGGAGGCGTTTCACTCTCCATCATCTCCTAAGAAGATCCTCAAGACGAGGTCTCACGAGAAGGGCTGAGATCCCAACTACAAGGTACAATTTCGGTTATCTTTAGAAATAAATACAGGATGTTCCTCATTTACAAGACCCTTCTTTTTACTTACGGCTCATTGGAGGGCTGATCCCTTGGGAAAGCAGTGCGGCTTGGGTTGCTTCCCAACGCCGGACTCTTCCGACAAGATTTCTTTTCCTCTTTGATGCCTTGACCTCCGGATCTTCCAAAGCAGTCCTCTTCTCTCCTGAAGGGTGGGACTTTTGATTCCTCCTTCCTCGAAGCCTCCTTCATGGAGGCCATTGTTCTGCTCTCCCTTCGCTTTCTTCAAAAGGCACGTGCCTTTCAGATCTTGGCCAGCATGGGATCCGCGTGGTCTCTGGGAGGAGCCGGACACCTTATTAACTTTGCCTTGGCTATCCACTCTGCTTCAAGAAACGGTCTTTTAGGGCATATATATATATATATATATATATATATATATATATATATATATATATATATATATATATATATATATATATATATATGATAAATGAATGAACAGCTTGTCCGGTCGCAGACTACTTACTTGAGTATCTGGCGATTGCAGCTTAGTCCTCTGCCCTCGCCAGTCCTGACACTTCTTGTGATCCAAGAACAGTTTATACATCTCTCACGCAAGCCGTGCCCATAAAATTTTGGAGAGCTCGTGGTCCCTCCGGATTAAATTCCACAGCGGAGGGGGCGACACGCTTGCGCTGCGGTACGCCTGCAGATCAAAATAACTCTGCGCCATCGCAACCAGATTGATCTCTTTCTTGGAGATCTCAACACAGCCTGCAGCAAAGGGACGCCCTTGACTGCCCCCAATGAGCCCCTTGTTAACCCATGACGCCAGCCGCTGTGGTGGACCTGAGCGGAAGGCGGGGAGCGCCACCCATTTTGTGCCCCTGGCTGCGGTGATATAAAACCACTCCCGTTGCCACAAACCAAGCTCCTCTTGAAAAGAGCCCTCGGCCACTGGAGCATCATCACATTTGCTTATAACCGCCCTCCGCACGCGCTTGTTGCCCTCGATCATCTTTGGCTCCACCTTGAAGGTCTTGAGCCACAATCCAAAGTGAAGGGTAATATGGAGGAAGGCCTCACATACCTACAATGAATGATTTAGATATGGAGGATGGACTCTGATTCAAGTCATGGAAATCCAGCCCATAATAAAACATGAGCCCTCGACAAAGGGATCCGGCTGGAAGCTCTAAACTCAAGGAAGTGAGACATGAACACCACGCTTCTCGCGGGCTCGGAGTGGGAATGACCTGCCCCGAGCAGGCAGCCTATGCGTAGATCTCGCCATTAGATACCGGCATCTCACAGCTTTAGCACATCTTCTTCGGGGCGTAGGAAGACATCCATCGTCCGGCTGGTCGGAGCCGACATCATCGAAGGTCCGAAGCGCCTAAATCTGAAGCTTTAAAGAGTTAGAACTCGCGCGAGGCTAACTTCGATGGAGGGTGTAAAAGAAGAGGGCCTTGGTCTCATTATAAAGAGGTTGAATACCAAGAGCTCCACCCCTGGTCGATTAGAACTCGCCTTTGATAGAGGAGGCGTGCCGATGGGCACTCTTGGGTTACAACCCACGTCCGTATTGATGGGAATCCTGAAATAAGGGGGCGATCTATGCTTGATAAGACGTGCTAAGGAAACCGCCTCGCTAAACACGCTAAGGTGGAACAGCAAAAAAAATTCATATAAAGACCTAGCAGCTGTGTGATGTCACGCCCACGGAATACGCCAACAGAATCTATGCAAAAGTTATTTTCATGTGGTACGGGAACTTGTTTTGCAGAGCCGACACTATCCTGGTGTTCAAAATCTTCTATGGAGTATTAGAGAAGGAACCCCGCCTTTCAATGCCGAAGACAATATATGCGCCATTGACTGCTGTCATTGAAGCCTGGTTCAGGGGCTACTGAGGGAGTCCTGGACTAGGGGGTGTCCGGATAGCCGAACTATCATCACGGCCGGACTCCAAGACTATGAAGATACAAGATTGAAGACTTCGTCCCGTGTCCGGATGGGACTTTCCTTGGCGTGGAAGGCAAGCTTACGATATGGATATGTAGATATCCGACCATTGTAACCCACTCGTAACCCTAACCTATCCGGTGTCTATATAAACTGAGGGTTTTAGTCCAGAGGACTTAACAACAATCATACCATAGGCTAGCTTCTAGGGTTTAGCCTTGATCTCGTAGATCTACCTTGTACTACCCATATCATCAATATTAATCAAGCAGGAGTAGGTATTACTCCATCGAGAGGGCCCAACTCCGGTAAAACATCGTGTCCCTTGTCTCCTGTTACCATCCGCCTAGATGCACAGCTCGGGACCCCCTACTCGAGATCCGCCGGTTTTGACACCGACATAGCCTTTTTCATTGAGTTCGCACTTAACTTGCTCTGTTTGATTGAACACCCAACAACTCGCTGGTGTGGTTGGCTGAGTTTTCGGGGTGCCATATCCGCACAAGTGATCGAGTATTCGGTCCAAGTTGGACGGGCCCCGGTATTTATTTTGAATGGCTTTTTCCGCCGACCGGTTTAGAGCTCAATCCCAGCATTGACCTCAGATTCAGATTATCGCCGCACGCGGTAGCTTTGTTCTTGCTGCGACAGCGACCTGCCATTGCTGTCCTTGGTATCCGAACTATCGTGGTGTTTGGCCAAGTTGTTGCTTCGAGCTAGCCAGTCTGTCCCTCCGCAGCAAAGAGCGGTCATGAGTGTGTGTGAGGGCTGCCATGGATTTCAGATTTTCCTGTCCCTAGGTGCCGGGTAAGCCACTGTCATGGATGTTATGTTTGAAGGCTGTAAGGGCCTCCTGGCCCGCATAAGTCAACGATTTGATTTTTTCTTTGTTAGGAACCCGTGTTCAGAATTGTCTCGCCGATTCTTCCGGGCTGCTGAATTATATGGCTAAGGTCATCGGCGCCCGGTGAGTCGTACATATGTGCCTACTGGAAGTTATCATGGAATGCGGCCTCGTGTCCTCCCAACAACCAATTGACCTCTGCGGGCAAGTCTGTTGAGCCAATGTCGAGCTGGTCCTTTAAGCTTGGTGGGAGGTATTTGATGGCATGTAGATCATCACATTGCGCCATGTGGATATGGAGGAGATAGTCCCCGATCCGCACTGCAGGATCTGTGGTACCATCGTATGATTCAATGTTTACGTTTGAAACCCTCGGGATTTGATGATCCATTACTTCATCTCGTGGAAGCATAGTGGGTGTCTTGGCGCCTTTGTATTGGGCTATATCAATGACGTAGCTCATATGAGCTTTGTCATCAGGTTCGCCCGCCGGGTTTGCTTGTATCCGCGTGATGGTTATCATCATGTTTCGGGGCGCCCACGTAATCCGTAGATCGATCTTGTATGTTTTGGCCTTATCCTCCAATATATCTCGTGATGTCCGCACGCTTTCCCGTGTCTTGGTATTTTTGAGCGGCGCGGGTGTGGCTTGAGCGGGGCCGAGAGGTTCTCTGTCGTCAGCCGCCACGGGGTGGCCAGTCCGCCATGTCGCATACGGTGACGGTGCTTCCTCCTCTGATCGAGGCAACTTGGCCCGCGCTTGGGAGTAGCACTTTGGAGGCTGCTCGAGTTCATACTCTTAATCGCAAGGACTTCAGTCCATTTGTCACCTAGCAGGTCTTGGTCAGCTCTAAGCTATTGCTGCTTTTCTTGAGGCTGCTTTCCGTGGCTATAAGCCCGCGTTTGAAACTCTCCTGTTCGGTGGGATCCTCAGCCACGCGACAAATTGCCGCCGAGGCTTGCCTCATCTTCGGAGGGAGGCGATAATTATCGCCCCTCGACCTCTCTTTACCCTGCACCTTGTCGTGCGGACTTGCTTCTCCCTCCTCCCCGCTGAGTCCTGCCGAGGGGGTTGTCTCTGGCACTCGCGGGTGTTATTGTCTCCGTGGCGGAATCACCGCTTTTACTGCGGCCGGATTTAGAACGGCGCGCCGACGCCGGTTTTGGGTTTGTTTCGAGGGGTCATCCTCCACCGTTCCATCGCGCTCCTTCCTTTTTGGGATGTCCACCATGTATGTCGATGACGAGGTGGCCTTCCAAAGCCCCTCGGCGGCGCTGGGTCTTGGACGCCTCGGCATCGCCGTCCATACCGGGCCGATGTCCTCGGAGTCGAAGTCGAGCATGTCGCTTAAATCGTGACAGTGGCTACAAAGTGGGTGGTGGGTGGTATTGAATTTATTCATCGCCCGCATCCCAACCTTCCAGTCCCAGAACCGGCCAGGGCTCTCCGGATAAAGAGAGAGACTTTAGTGAATTCAGATGCCGCCAAAGGGCGAAGTGCTAAAGATGACCGTGGCAGTGAACTCCATGACCGCGCCCAATCGGATTCGATTGGCAGGGGCGCGGAGGGTTCGGAGTCCGGAAGGAGTCCGCACCGAAGTCACGGTCTTCGCAGCGACAGGTTATTAAAGTGCTCAATCGCCAGAGAGATCGAGGGCCCCGAGGCGGTGTCCAACCACTCGCCCTCGATCTGGGAATCCGCCCGGATTAAGGGTCGGAGCGGATGTCGTGCAGCCTGTGGCACCGCTTGGCGCAGAAGCCAGATCATACCCATCGAGACAAGGACGGCACGCTGGCCGTGGCTCGAATCCGTCAAGATCAAGTCTCCGCGACATCGACCGTGATAGTTCAAACTTCCAAATCGACCTGATGGCCAGGGGCGAATTTCGATCCGATCCAGATGGCTGCCAATTGGCCGGGTGCAAAACCGCCGCAATATTTAATATCTGTCCGGGAGAAAAGTCTCACCCTGACCGCGTCGTTGTTGATGATCGAAGGAGCCATCGGGCCTATCGGTGACGACACAGGAACTCTCGGTGAAAGCACCAATCGGTGTCAAAACCGCGGATCTCGGTAGGGGTCCCAACCACTGCCTAGGCGGATGGTAACAGAGACAAGGACACGATGTTTTACCTAGGTTCGCCCTCTCGATGGAGGTAATACCCTACCTCCTTGATTAATATTGATGATATTGGTAGTACAAGAGTAGATCTACCACAAGATCGAGAGGCTAAACCCCAGAAGCTAGCCTATGGTATGATTGTTGTTCATCCCACGGACTAAAACCCTCCGGTTTATATAGACACCGGATAGGTTAGGGTTACACAGAGTCGGTTACAATGGTAGGATCTACATATCCAGACGCCAAGCTTGCCTTCCACGCCAAGGAAAGTCCCATCCGGACACGGGACGAAGTCTTCAATCTTGTATCTTCGTAGTCTTGAAGTCTGCCGTGATGATAGTTCGCTATCCGGACACCCCTAGTCCAGACTCTCACCGGTAAGGAGCTTACGCCTGCGTGCTCTTACTACTTGTATGCTTAATGCAGGTGGTGCCGCTGTTGTGGAGGAGTTGCTGCGGAACTCGCCTCGAGCTAAAGAGCAAGCCAGGAAGTAATGCGGCCGCTTTAAGGGCAGCCAAGAGCTAAAGCTGAACGGCTGCTCATCGCCAAGGAGCAAAGAGGAAATGGCTGATATGGCCATAGAGTTGAAGAATACTACCGACCGCTATGAGGTTCTTGAAAAAGAACATCAAGCGGAGCAAGAGGGACTTGAAAAAAGGCCGCCGCGAATCCAAGGATGCCTGCTCGCTATGAGAGCTACCAAGGAGGAGCTGAGTCAGCCGGGGCTATTGCGGCCGGAAACCGTTTCGCTAGTGTGGAAATATACGGATCCAATTATGCTTAGTTGGACAAGTTGTGGAGTTTGGAGGATGCTTATCTCGACTTAGCGGGCGAAGCGCCATGGACGCGATTGAGCACTTCCGAGGCCGAAGGGCAATGTAGGGAAGAGCTATATTGGTCGTAATTCCATAGTCCGGAGCGCCATCTTCCGCTGACTGATCGTTGGCTGAATGGGCCGAGCTGAATCGATTATCCGGACTTGCCATGAAGCATGTCATGACTCATTTGTGGCCAAAGCGGACCCCAGCCGGAGAGTTATTTTGCCTTAGTGCAGCGGGTTCCATGGTGCGGTACCATGTATCGACGCAATGAAGCTTTCCGCTGCATAGAGGGAGCGCTGGATGGCTCTTGCCCGTGTCAAGACATACCGGGCGGAGATGAAGGCCACCGACGCTATATGCCCCAAGACTCGGACAGAGCCGAGTACCAGCCGAGCACTATTTTGAGGAAGTCTCGCAAGGCGCCGCTTAATAGAGACGCAGGTGCTCGAAGGATATTATGTTTAAATGACATGTATGATTTGTGAAAACAATGTTTCAATATAATATAAGAGCTTTTTATACTTGTGCTCAAGTATTAAAACGCCTCAGGCGGTCGTTGATGTATATGTGTATATGACCTGAAAGATGGCAGTCTTCGGCTTCCCCCACTGCACATAGTGCGGGGTGTTTGCAAAAAAGGCGATTTTCACACTTAATCCAACGCCTTGGTCCCGTGGAAGGAGGTGATAGCGTAGCAAACTAGGCAACCAGACTATAATGCTTTATCACTTTCACTTAGCCATAGGAGCTCGATGGTGGGGCTACTATATAGCCCGTAGGGGCACCGCGCTCCTCCGGAATTCAGAGCGATGTGCTCCGATCGAAACGCCCTTCATCAATGCGTGAATTCTAAACATTCCTATCGGGTCATCGAAAGTGGTTGACCAGTCTCACGCCATATCATGACATGGGCTTTAGCTTTCTCCACCGAGGTGCTCAACCCAGCTCAACCGGCACGGTCGCGGTGGTTCTCCAAGCGCCACTTAGCCGATATAACGGAACGTAAGGTACCAAAACATGGGAGCCGCAAACCCAACATTTGACCAAAGACATGATTCGAGCTGATGCATATAAGGCCTAACTCGAGACGCCTAACACTCCCTAAGGTATTCGGTCTTTATGAAAACGGGCAGAATAATGCCCTAAGCCCCGGTGTCAGTGCACGTAAAAATTATGGTGCGCCGATGCAAAACGCCAGCCTCCTCCTTGGTTATAGCGAAACCGGGGATGTATATCAACAAGAGACAGTAAAAAGGTTTACGCAGGGTGTTAATCTGAAAAGAATCCTTGCAACGTGTCCCTACCGCACGCTCTGCGCTCGTGTTCCGAAGTAGCCAGATTCGATGGGTGTAGCACGGTGTTCATCTCAGAAAAGAGAAGAACTTAGTTGAAAAGAAAAAATATCGTATGCAGAAATGTACTTTATATTAAATGAACAGAGTACGTTCGAAGGTGAATTGAGCTTTATTGTCTCTTGTTGTACGCGCGTGTAGCCCTTGTATGGGGGTATGTCATTAGTAGGTGCCGGACTCTGCCTAGCCGTGTCTGGGTTTGAATGACCTATTCAGTGCTTTGATTAGCGGAGCCGGATTGGTGTGGGGCTGTCAAAGCAGTCTCACGTTTTTCCATGCTCGAGTAACACTTAATACTCCTTTTAATGAGATGATGCCGCATGGACCGGCATTTTAAGTGTAAGAGATGCGAATGCGGTATTGCGTTAAAGCGGCGAAGCTTCACGCCCAAAAGTGCTTGATCGCTACTTTCAAATGGGGCGATGTGGAAGGTTAACTTTTCACGGCGGAAGTTGTCGATGAGCCAACACAACTTCTAGCAGAGGGAGCCCGCATAATGGGCATACAGCCTCGGCATTACCCCTTTGAAGGAGGTGTTGCTATGGCTAATCCTGTTTGGTTTATCCCCATGTTGCGGATTGTGTCCCGATATAGCATGTTTAAATCACCGCCGCTGTCCATTAGGACTTGCGAAATTGAAGACCGTCGATTATAGGTTCTAGTATCAAGGCAGTCCATCCTGCTCCGGATACTATCGGAGTAGTCCCGATGGTCGGCTGGTAATTGGTTTTGACAACCAGTGTTAGACTCACTGGGTAGATTGTGTAGCGCGTAATTCAGTGGGTGCCGCTTTGTTTTCCCTTTGTTACTTGAAGTAAGTTTACTGTTTTGACTTCTTGTGGGAAATTCTTTGTTTTCCGGGGAGCTCGCTTGTGGTGCTCTGCCATCATCTTCACTTGGTGTGTCGAGCCCTTGTGTTCGGGCGTTGAGTCTGCCGGACTGCTTGAAGACCCAACAACTCTATGGGTATGGTTTGCGTGCTTCCCCGAGTACCGTGGATTTGGCATATCTTGTCCAATATTTTGTTTAAGTTGGATAGCTCATCGCTATTGTCCTTAAGGGCAGTTTTTATTGTTCTGCCGTGAGCTTTTGAATCCGCTTGATCGCCGCGCTTTTTGGACCGCTCTCTTAATCCGCGCTGATCCTTGCTGCGCCGTGGTTTTCCATTTCCATCCCTTACTTCAGATGTACTTGGTTGGTGGAACTGCATCTTGCCAGCCAACTATCCTCTCCTCGCAAAAAGTGGGTCATGATGCTTGTTAATGCAGCCATGGTTCTTGGCTTCTCCCGCCAAGGTGTCCGGCGAGCCATTCGCCCCGGACGTTGTGTTTGAAAGCTGCTAAGGCTTCAAGGTCCGGACAAATGACTATTTGGTTCTTTTTAGTGAGGAACCTGTTCCAGAATTTATGGCTGACTCTCCGGTTGTTGAGTTATTTGACTTAAATCGCTCAGATCCGGAGGACGGACATAAGTCCCTTGAAAATTTGGGTTCAAAAGCATCCTCGATCTCTTCCCAACTTCCAATGGTATTTTTAGGGAGGCTTTTGAGCCAATGCCGGATGGCCCTTTGAGCTTGAGGGGTAAGTATTTTATGGCGTGAGATCATCTCCTCTAGCCATGTGTATGTGGAGGATGTAATCCTCAATCCGCACTCTAGGGTCTGTTGTTCCGTCAGATGCCTCTATGTTTATCGGTTTGAACCCACCGGGAATTCGTGATCCAAAGACCTCATCGGTGAAACACAGTAGTTTATGCACCCCTATATTTGGGTGTGCCGTGATGTTCGGATATTTGGGGTGTTGCATTGCTTTGAAGAGCTTGCTTTCGGCCCATAGATGGACCTAATCGGGCCATCCTTTTGATGTGAATCCTTATGCGGATCGCAGTATCGCTTGTGCGGCGCCATTTGCCGCCTCGCTGTTTGCCGGGGTCGCCCATCCGACCGGTGGCCTTCTTGCTTTTGATTGTGGGGTTTCTACGGCCTCCTCATCAAATTCGGCAGTAGTTTTCTTTTTGGTAGTTTTTGTTCGGCGATCGCTAAGCCGTATTTGTCATGCGGTGTTGATACTTTGCTCCATTTGATTCTCGAGTGCATCTTCCGCTGTTTTGAGCTTCCGCTTCGCTTTTCAGGCTACGCCGCAGCGGTGACGAGCCTTTTGTGGAGGTTCTTCTGCTCCAACAATTTGTCCGCCGTGAGATCGTCCGGATTGTTATCTTCGCCGGGACGGGTTGTTTATCCAAGTTGTCCTGTTCGACAGCTTGCTCGATAGCATGTTCGTCAGTCCACCGGTTCGCCCCGCTCTATGGCTGGGTCTTTGTCGAGGCGGACTTGGTGCGCGCTTACGCTGCCGCTTTGACTGCCGAGGGATTTATCCTTCAGAGTGTCCCGTTGTTCCTCGCCGTCACTTCCTTTAGGTGTATCCACCATGTATACATCATGGGATGAGGTGGTTGTCCAGCACCCTATAGGTGCTAGTTCATGGTTGTCTCCTACATCATCGCCCATACCGCCGATGTCTTCGGAGTCGAAATCGAGCACGCCGCTTAAGCTTTCGACAAGTGGCTACAAAGTGGGCGGGGTGGGCGTTGAATTTCTTCGTCAGTCCGATCTCAACCTTCCCGACCGTAGTCCGCCAGGCTCTCCCGATAAAGAGAGAGACTTTAGTGAATTCAGGATGCCGCCAAAGGGCGAAGTGCGAAAGATGTCAGCGCAGCTAACTCCATGACCGTGCCCAATCGGATTCGATTGGTAGGGGCGCGGAGGGTTCGGAGTCCGGAGAGGAGTCCGGCGCCTTGGAGTCACGGTCTTCGCAAAGGACAGGGATGGTGTTCTGCTCAATCGCCATAGAGATTTCAGCCCCCGAGGTGGTGTCCAACCAACCATCCTCGATCGGCGAGATCGGCTCCAATCAATGGTCGGAGCAGACACTAGTGCGCCTCCCGACATCGCTCGCGGTAGAGTTAGATCATGCCCTCAAGATAGTGCGGCGCTTGTTGCGGCTTGAATCCGTCAAGATCGAGTCTCCGCGGATGTCGGCCGTAGTTTAAACTTCCAAACCTCGACATGATGGCCAGGGCGAGCTTTCGATCTGCTCCAGATTGCCAAGCGAATTGCCCGCAGGCAAAGCCGCCGAATACGAAGATCTGTCCGGGAGAAAAGTCTCACCGGATCTGCGCTGCTGTTGATGATCGAAGGAGCCATCGGGCCTATAGGTGACGCATACGAGGAACTCTCAATGAAAGCACCTATGTCGGTGTCAAACCGCGGATCTCGGTAGGGGGTCCCGAATCTGTGCGCCTAGGTAGATGGTAACAGGAGACAAGGGACATGATGTTTTTACCCAGGTTCGGGCCCTCTCGATGGAGGTAATACCCTACCCTGCTTGATTAATATCGATGATATGGGTAGTACAAGAGTAGATCTACCACGAGATCAAGGAGGCTAAACCCTAGAAGCTAGCCTATGGTATGATTGTTGTTCGTTCTACGGACTAAAACCCTTCAGTTTATATAGACACCAAATAGGGTTAGGGTTACACATAGTCGGTTACAATGGTAGGAGATCTACATATCCGTATCGCCAAGCTTGCCTTCCACGCCAAGGAAGGTCCCATCGGGACACGGGACGAAGTCTTCAATCTTGTATCTTCATACTCTAGGAGTCCGGCCAACGGTGATAGTTTGGCTATCCAGACATCCCCTAATCCAGGACTCCCTCATCGGAGGTGATCCAAACTGTGACCAAGGCGACTTAAACCTAAGGGTTCGCGCGCTTAAGGGAAGGAACCTACGAGGTCGGTTCGTAGGACACTGGTCGGATGTGATCCGAACTGGACTAGGAACGTGACCGAGTAGACTTTGGGCTTTAGGGTCCGTGCGAGGCCCAAGTGTTGAGCCTGCGACGGACGCCTATATAAAGTGGAGGTGCGGCACACTCATGCAGTTGATCGCTTCGGCTGCGACTAGGGTTTGCATGTGTTGCGATTAACCATCTCCACTCGTCCCGACTGTGTGATCGGACCTAGCAGTCCGCCGCACGGTGTTCCTCCTGCACGCGAGGATACCCTTAGAGGCGGTGCACTTGCACCGCTCCGGCGAACTCATACGTGGGATCGGACGACCGGTTGTTCGAGGGAGATCAGACGAGGAGGAGACGATCCACGTGGACGCGCTGCCCCAGCTCTTCTTCCGCTGCACGGCACCGCTGCCTAGTGGTAACGAATCGTGATCCATCTCCCGTAGCATGTTCTGGATGTTCTAAGGCTACCGAAAATTTTAATTTGCAGTCGACGCACCCACCAGAGAACCCAACAACAATCGCTTTCATGGATCTCCCAAGTATTTCTGACCTTCCGCAGCGACATACACAACGCTGAAATGCCCTGCAAAGGACACCGCGATGATGCAGCTCACCATGAACAATGGTCATGGACTTAGACCGCCAGATGATTTGTCTCGCCAAGGTCCCATCCTCGGGCAACTCTCCCGGGTCATATAGGCCAAATATGGCACTGTCCAATCTGGGATGACGTGAAGAGCTGCCACCAACTGTGCTTCCGGGTCTGGAACAGCTAAGTCCTCCTTTGTGGGTAACTTGACAGAAGGATTATGCAAAACATCCAAAAAGGTGTTAGGCGGTACTGACTTGCATTGAGATCCCAGCCGGCTTAAAGCATCAGCCCCCTCATTCTTCCTTCGATCAATGTGCTCCACTTGATAACCCTTATAGTGCACAGCTACAACATCAACTTCACGACGATAAGCCGCCATGAGGGGGTCCTTGGAGTCCCACTTGTCTGACACCTGTTGAGCCACGAGATCTGAGTCGCCCAAAGACCTTACCCTGCTCAAATTCATCTCTTTGGCCATCCGAAGACCATGGAGTAAGGCCTCGTATTCAGCTGCATTATTAGTACAAGGAAACATGAACCGGAGCACATAACAAAATTTGTCACCGAGGGAAGTTAAAACGACTCCAGCCCCCGAGCCTTCCAACCGCCTCGATCCATCAAAGTGAATAGTCCAATACGTGTTATCCGCTTCTCCTCGTGTTTGCAGCTCTGTCCAATCATTGATAAAGTCCACCAGGGCTTGAGACTTAATAGCAAAGACGTGGGCACATACTTCAAAACCATGAGGCCCAAGCTCGATGGCCCACTTGGCTACTCGTCTGTGGTCCTCTATTCCGATGATGTCTCCCAAAGGAGCAGAGCTACTACGTTGATGGGCGGACTGAAATATTGCTTAAGCTTCCGCCGCCATGAACACCCCATAAACAAGCTTCGCCAATGCAGATATCTTTGCTTAGACTCAATGAGCACCTTCACCGATGTAGTAAATCGTTGTTAAACCGATGCTCCTTGCCAGCCTCCTTGCGCCTACCACAATTGCACATCGACAGCACGTGAGTTAGCATCCACGTATAATAGCAGCTGTTTTATCAATGGGAGCCGCAAGAATGGGCGTGTTCGCATAACCGCCTCTTTAAATCTTCAAGGCAGCATTAGCAAAGCATCACCTGCATAAACTCGCTCTGCTTTCTTTCATCACCGATATAGCGGTATGGACTTTCGCCTAACCGCTTATGAACCGCTTAAAGCAGCGATACGACCCGCCAAATGCTGAACATCATTGATGCACGCCGTTTAGCCAAAGAGGTGCTTGCCTTGATCTTCTCTCGATTAGCTTCAATACTCTCGTTAGAGACCAAAACCTAAAAGTTTGCGTCGGGCACGCCAACACACATTTGGCCGGGTTAAGCATCATCTTGTAGACCCGGAGATTTGCAAAGGTTTCCTTCAGATCATCTATCAAGGTTTCCTTCTCTCTGGACTTCACCACTATGTCATCCACATAGGCGTGAACATTGCGCCCAATCTGATTGTGGAGATAGTTCTGTACACACCGCTGATAAGTCGCCTGGGCACTCTTGAGACCAAAGGCATAGACATATAGCAGAAGGCTCCAAACGGGGTAATGAAAGTCGTCTTCTCCTGGTCCTTAACTGCCATCTTGATCTGATGATAACCAGAGTAAGCATCCAAAAAGCTCAAGTGCTCACAACCCGCCGTAGCATCAATGATTTGATCAATACGGGGGAGAGCAAAAGGATCAGCCGGACAAGCCTTATTTAAGTCCGTGTAATCCACACACATCCGCCAGGTGCCATTCTTCTTAAGTACAAGCACCGGGTTAGCCAACCACTCAGGGTGAAAAAATTCAACAATATACCCGACCGCCAAAAGTCGGGCCACCTCCACACCAATAGCTTTCCGTCTCTCTTCGTTGAACCACCGAAGAAATTGCCTGACCGGCTTAAACTTCAGATCAATATTAAGAGTGTTTCACGAGTTCCTCGGTACACCCGCATGTCGGAAGGTTTCCATGCAAAGATGTCCCGATTCTCACGGATGAACTCGATGACCGCGCTTTACTATTTAGGATCCAGATTAGCACTGATGCTGAATTGTTTAGATGAGTCACCCGGAGTAAAATCAACAAGCTTGGTTTCGTCAGCCGATTTAGACTTCATCGCCGGGTCATGCTCTGTGGTCGGCTTCTTCAGAGATGTCATATCCGCCGGGTCAATGTTATCTTGATAAAACTTTAGCTCCTCCACAAACAAGAAATCGACTCAAAGCATAAGCCGCGATCGCCTCTCTCACATTCCGTATATCTTTCGACTCCCATGTACAGCAATGGTGCCCTTATGACCCAGCATCTTGAGCTGCAAATAAACATAACAAGGCCGTGCCATGAACTTGGCATAAGCCGGACGTACGAACAGAGCGTGATATGGGCTTTTGATCTTGACCACCTCAAAGGTTAATTTTTCAGCCCTAGAATTATATTCATCTCCAAAGGCCACTTCCAGCTCAATCTTTCCAACTGGGTATGCCGACTTACTGTGCACTAATTCGCGGAAAACGGTGTTGATGTCTTCAAATTTTTGTCACCAACCCCATACGTCTTTAAAGGTCCCATAATAGAGGATGTTGATGTTGCTACCTCCATCCATGAGTACCTTAGTAAACTTATATCCATCGACTTGAGGTGCTACTACCAAGGCTAACTGACCCGGATTGTCAACCCGGGGAGGGTGATCCTCTCTACTCCACACAATAGGCTGCTCTGACCACCTTAAATAACGGGGAATCGCTGGCTCAACGGCGTTCACAGCCCTTTTATGAAACTTGGTCCGCTGTATAAGCTAGTCGTGAACACATGATACTGTCCACTATTCAGCTGCTTTGGATTGCTCTGATAACCTGACTGCTGCTGCTGCTGACCTCCCTGACCAGACTGCTGGTGATTATGGCCACCTTGATTTCCCTGAAAGCTGGAATTTGAACCGCCGCCCGGGGCATGAAAACCGCAGGCACCTGAGCCGCCACCTGACCCATGATTGCCGTCGAACATGTTGGAATTCTTGAAAGCCTTCATGATCCGCCAGACCGAGGAGGCGGCCTCCCCTTGCGTCTCTGATTGTTACCTCACAGATTAGCGCATACAAAACTCCGGATTACCATCGACTTTACGCTTGTTGCCTCCTTGATTTGCCGGGTTATGTTGATGGCCCTTTCCATTGCCGTTCTTCTTTCCCTTCCCCGTCTTTTCCTCATCAGACGCATGATCGTTGGTATTATCAGAATCGGCGTATTTGACTAGTGCCACCATCAGCTGACCCATATCATTACAATCACGCTTGAGGCGCCCCAGCTTCTGTCTCAACGGTACAAATCAGCAATTTTTATCCAACATGAGGATTGCAGAGCCGGCATCCATCTTGTCAGACAAATGTATTATCTCCTTGACCCAGCGCACCCCATGAGTGGTAGTTCACCCTCCTCTTGCTTACAATTAGTTAAGTCCACAATTGACATGGACTGCTTGCAGGTGTCTTTGAAGTTCTGAATGAACCGGGCCTTTAACTCCGCCCATGAGTTAATGGAATTAGGCGGCAGGCCCTTCAACCAAGTCCGGGCCGTTCCATCCAATATCATGGTGAAATACTTAGCCATTGCCGCGTCACTGACCTCCAACAGCTCCATGGCCATCTCATAGCTTTCGATCCACGCCCCGGGCTGTAAGTCGGCCGTGTAATTTCGCACCTTTCGGGGTCCCTTGAAATCCTTAGGCAGACGCACATTACGTAAAGCCGACACCAAACAAGGAACACCGCCGGTTCTGGCGGCCACTCCTGCCTCAACAAAAGTCGTTGGATAATCCGGGAAAGCTTGATGAGCCATCTTCTGAGCCGCCAGTTGAGCCGCCATTGTCCTCCCCCGACGATCCGGGTCCTGCACCGGTTATAACCGCCGGTTGGTTACGGCGCTGGGTTGCTTGACAAAGCCCCGACCCATGTGCTGCTATAACTCGGACTCCGCTTGGGCGAGGAGTCGAATGAATTATGTCTCGACTATAAGAATAAGCCTCTTGCTGAGCCAGAGCCGTTTGGACGAGTTCTCTGATCCTTCGCGTCTCCACTGCTGTCGAACATCGCCGTCCACTGGGAGAGCCGCCAAACGTGCCAATGATGCGATCAGGTTCTCCATGGGGTTAGACAAGTGACCCGGTGGTGTTGGTATGTAGCGGGGCGGGGCCATATTGCCATGAGGTGGTGCCATCACCCGAGGCTGAACCGGTCCCCCTGCCCCGAGTGTCATGAATTGATTTGCTTCTCGCGAGTTACTAGGGCCAGCTTCAGGTGTAGCGAAAAGGTTCCGAGGATCATACACCAGAGGCAAACGGGATTGAGTTTTCTGGTGTCTCCTCCTCATCACCTCGTTAGACACGTTCAGGTTCATCGTAGTCGGAAAGCCTCGACCGGAGCTGTTGGGCCCGTGGCATCCAAAGCCGCCTGCTCAAGTGCCAACCTAATGTCCTCAATGCCAAGGCCTCCTTGGCCCGAGCTATTTCTCACGCACTGTGCACCTCGATCACGCCATCTTGATTTGCAGGAATAACTGTGGCGGTTAATAGGGCCGTCACCTTATCCATGAGATCAAGAAGCACTGAGCCGTAGGCGACAGGCCTCCTGCCCCGGCCGCTCCTGACCCGGACGTTATTGTTGCCGCAGCTATAGAGTTTTGGCCGGGTTGAGTACCAGCCATGAAGACCCCTGCCTAGCTTGGCGACTCAAAGGGGTCCGGAATACTGCTGCCATCGGAACAACCCCAAGCCTGCCATCTTGCGCTTGATACAACGAATCCGGCCTCACCGCGGACTTAATCACCATCGGAGTGGACGGCCGCCTCACCGCCATCTACAGTATCCTTCGAAAGTTCTCCTCCATGGATGCAACCCACGAAGGCATGCTTCACGCACGGTTGAGCATGGGCGGTCTCGTGACGCTGAGCCGCCTCGACGAGGTCGGTGCATGAAACGGCTCGTGGCCGCTCACCGATCCGACCAATGAAGACGTGGATTCCGCCAAGGAACCCGCACCAGACTAATTGAGCCGGCGCGCGGGGCCCAGCCTTCGCCGTCGATGTAGATCTTGCCGCGACGATCGCTGGTCATCCGCCCACACGATCCCTTGACCCTTCGGTTGCCCTTCAAGAACTCAACCACTGCGGGCGCTGCCCCACGGTGGGCGCCAACTGTCGTGGAATTGTCACGACAGATGTCCTCTTGAAAGGTCTTAGTCGTGGAGCCATCACAAATAGGAAGCTTAAAGGGGTTAACAGGACAAGGGACACGAGAGAGGTTTTATACTAGTTCGGCCCCTTACGGTGAAGGTAAAGCCTATGTCTAGTTGGGTTGGTATTGCTAGGGTTTCGATGACCAGGGAGCGAAATACGCTATGTCCGGCTCTCGATTTGATGTTACTTGCCCTGAACCGCCAGCGGGTCGTCCCCTTATATACACGGGTTGACGCCCTGCAGCCTATATAGTCCCGGCCGGCTCATAACCAGTGTCCGGCTCGGTGACTAGTTAATCTTGCCTTACAATACAAGTCATGCCATTATGGAGGTTTATCACTACGGGCCTTACATCGCCTGTGGGCCTTAGACCCTTTATTGAACCGCCATCTTCATGCTCGATCTTGGGCTTCATATGATGAATCACCTTTGCGTAACCCGGCCCCTTCTGGGCGGCTTACACAAATAGTTATATCCCCAACATTATCAGTTCCAATAATTTCATTCTCTCTAACCCTAGCAAGTTGTTCATCAAGAAATTCACCAAGTGGCACAGTAGTATCAAGCATAGAAGTGGTTTCATCATAAGTATCATGCATAGCGTAAGGGCATCATCAATAACATGCATATATCGTAACTAATAGCGTAAGCAGGTTTAGGTGTCACAAGCTTACTCAAAATGTAAGGTGAATCAAGTGCGAGCTAGATGGCGTTCCTTACCTCCCTCGTAGTTGAGGGATAGATTTTTGTTTTCGCCTTTCAAGTTCTTCATAGTGACCAGCAGATATAAATCCCAAGTGACTCAAAGAATAGAGCTATGCTCCCCGGCAATGGCGCCAGAAAATAGTCTTGATAACCCACAAGTATAGGGGATCACAACATTTTTCGAGGGTAGAGTATTCAACCAAAATTTATTGATTTGACAAAAGGGGAGACAAAGAATATTCTCAAGTATTGGCAGTTGAGTTGTCAATTCAACCACACCTGGATAACTTAGTATCTGCAGCAAAGTGTTTAGTAGCAAAGTAGTATGCAGATAATGGTAACGATAGCAAAAGTAATATTTTTGGGTTTTGTAGTGATTGTCACAGTAGCAATGGAAAAGTAAATAAGCGAAGAACAATATGTGAAAAGCTCGTAGGCATTGGATCGGTGATGGAGAATTATGCCGGATGCGGTTCATCATGTAACAGTCATAACATAGGGTGACACAGAACTAGCTCCAATTCATCAATGTAATGTAGGCATGTATTCCGAATATAATCATACGTGTTTATGGAAAAGAACGTGCATGGCATCTTTTGTCCTACCCTCCCGTGGCAGCGGGGTCCTAATGGAAACTAAGGGATATTAAGGCCACCTTTTAATAGAGTACCAGACCAAAGCATTAACACATAGTGAATACATGAACTCCTCAAACTACGGTCATCACCGGGAGTGGTCCCGATTATTGTCACTTCCGGGTTGCCGGATCATAACGCATAGTAGGTGACTATGGATTTGCAAGATAGGATCAAGAACTCACATATATTCATGAAAACATAATAGGTTCAGATCTGAAATCATGGCACTCGGGCCCTAGTGACAATCATTAAGCATAGCAAAGTCATAGCAGATCAATCTCGTAACATAGTGGATACTAGGATCAAACCCTAACAAAACTAACTCGATTACATGATAAATATCATCCAACCCACCACCGTCCAGCAAGCCTACGATGGAATTACTCACGCACGGCGGTGAACATCATGAAATTGGTGATGGAGGATGGTTGATGATGACGGTTGTCGGTGTCAAAACCGGCGGATCTCGGCTAGGGGGTCCCGAACTGTGCATCTAGGCGGATGGTAACAGGAGACAAGGGACATGATGTTTGACCCAGGTTCGGGCCCTCTTGATGGAGGTAAAACCCTACGTCCTGCTTGATTAATATTGATGATGTGTGTTACAAGAGTGGATCTACCACGAGATCAAAGAGGCTAAACCCTAGAAGCTAGCCTATGGTATGATTGTTGTTCGTCCTATGGACTAAAGCCATCCGGTTTATATAGACACCGGAGAGGGCTAGGGTTACATAGAGTCGGTTACAATGGTAGGAGATCTACATATCCAGATCGCCAAGCTTGCCTTCCACGCCAAGGAAAGTCCCATTCGGACACGGGACGAAGTCTTCAATCTTGTATCTTCATAGTCTTGGAGTCCGCCGATGATGATAGTTCGCTATCCGACACCCCTAGTCCGAACTCCTCAAGAGCTCCCGAACCAGGCTTCAATGACGATGAGTCCGGCGCGCTGATTGTCTTCGCATTGCGAGGCGGGTTCCTCCGAATACTTCATAAAAGGTTTTGAACACAAGGATAGTGTCCGCTCGCAAAACAAGTTCCACATAACACCGAGAGAGAATAATTTTGCACAGATCTCGCTGACGATTCCGCGGCGTGACATCACACCATGGCCAGTGTCTTTATATGAATCGCTTTTATTGTTCCACCTCAGCGTGTTTAGCGAGGCGGTTTCCTTGGCACGCCTTATCAAAGCGTAGATCGTGCCCCTTATTCCGGGATTCTCATCAATACGGACGTGGTAACCCAACCATGCCCGCTGGCCTGCCTTCTATCAAAGGGAGTCCTAATCGACCACGGGTGGGCTCTTGGTATTCAACCTCTTTAAAGTGAAACCAAGGCCCTTCTTTTTACACCTCCATCGAAGTTCGCCAAGCTTCAAGTTCCAACACCCAAAGCTTCAGATTCGGGCGCTCGGACTTTCGACGATGTCCGGTTCCGACCAGCACGACCGATGGATGTCTTCCTCCGCACGTAAGAAGATGTGCTAAAGCTGCGAGACGCCAGTATCCGACAGCGAGATCTCGTGATAGGCTGCCCGCTCCAGGCAGGTCATTCCCACTCCCGAGCCCGGCGAGAACGTGGCGTTCAGGTCCCACTTCCTTCGGGTTTAGGCTTCCGGGATCCCTTTGTGCGGGGGCTCATGTTTTATTATGGACTTGATTTCCATGACTTGAATCCGGAGTCCATCCTCCATATCTCGTCATTCATTGTCGTAATTGAGGCCTTCCTCCATATTACCCCCCACTTTGGATTGTGGCTCAAGACCTTCAAGGTGGAGCCAAAGATGATCAAGGGGTAGCAAGCGGAGTGCGGAGGGGCAGTCATAAGCAAATGTGTTGATGCTCCGTGGCCCGAGGGCTCTTTTCAAGGGGAGCTTGGTTTGTGGCAACGGGAGTGGTTTTATATCACCGCCCTGTGGGCACCAAATGGCGGGCGCCCCGCCTTCCGCCAGTCCACCACAGCTGCTAGCATAATGGGTCAACAAGGCTCGACTGGGGCCGCCCAAGGACGCCCTCGCTGCAGGCCGCATTCGAGATCTCCGGAAAGAGGGATCAATCTGCTGCAGTGGCGCAGGTTAGGGTGATCCGCGCCAGCCAGCCCCGCAAACGCCGCCTCCGCCTGTGGGAATTCAACTGAGGGACCACAAGCTCTCCAAAATTTTATGGGCACGACGTCCGTGGAGATGTATAAACTGTTCTTCGGATCACAAGAGAAGTGTCCGGACTTGACCGAGGACGCAGGACTAAGCTGCAATCACCCAGATACTCAAGTAAGTAGTCCTGTAACCGGACAAGTTGTTCGTTCATTTATTTCATATATATATATATGCCCTTCAAAGGAGCCGTTTCTTGAACAGGAGTGGATAGCCAAGGCAAAGTTAATAAGGTGTCCGGCTCCCCTCCCAGAGACCATGCCGGATCCCATGTTGACCAAGATGTTGAAGGTCGCGCCTTTTGAAGAAGGCGAAGGGGGAGCGGGGAAGCAACCACCTCTGCGAAGGAGGATATCAAGGAAGGAGGGATAAAGAGTCCCACCTTCCGAGGAGAGAAGAGGACCGCTTCGGAAGATCCGGAAGTCAAGGCCTCAAAGAGGGGGAAGGAATCTTCGGCAGAGAGTCCGGCGCTAGGAAGTAACCCAGCCGCATTATTTCCCAAGGGATCAGCCTCCACCAGCCGTTAGTAAAAAAGAAGGGTCTTGTAAATAAGGAACATCCCTGATTTATTCATGAGGATAACCAAATTGTACCTTGTAGTTCGGACTTCAGCCCTTCTCAGCAGAGCTCGCCTTCGGGGATCTTCTTCCGAGATGATGGAGAGCGAACGCCCACCTGCCGCACCCTCATGTAGGCGGACGACCCGGAGGTGTCGCCGCGAGGGTTCCCCAAGTCCGGGCAGGCGGGAAGGTCCGCACCAAGTGGCGCGGCAATGGAGGAGTCAAGGATCTGCTCGGGCGAAGCGAAGAGCAGAGGATCACCGTGTTTCTAATGGGTACGGTGATTGAAAGAATTGCATCCGCGGAGAGTGGATTGCATGAAGCCGCCGAAGCTTATCGACGGGTTTGAGGTACGCAAAATGATGTACCTTCGACAGCTTATGCATATAAATGCACCTCAGATAGATAGTAGCCCCGAGACTTGGTATGTTGTCAAATTGACAATGTGCCGAGGATCAAATTCTCGCTATAACATATCGCCGCCTCCTAACAGGTGGCGGGCGTCCGGAGGCCAGCCAGATCGCTGAATATGCCGAACTAAAGCGGCAACTTGACGAGGCGGATGCGACATCGCTACTGGTCAATAAACAGTTTGACGAGTCACAAGGTATGCGACCTCTATGCGGACACCTTGTAAGGGAGCTTGACGCCCATGTCTTATCTGCTTGTATGCTTAATGCAGATGGTGCCGCTGCCGTGGAGGAGCTACAGCAGAACTCGCCGAGCGAAAGAGCAAGCAGAATTAGTAATGCGGCCAGTAAAGGCGTCAAGAGCTAGAAGTCGAACGGGTTGCTCACCGCCGGGCAAGGAGGAGATGGCCGATATGGCCAAAAGTTAAGGAATACTACCGATCGCTGCGCTGTTCTTGAAAAGGAACGCTGCGGAACAAGAGGGCCTAAAGAAGGCCGCCATCAATCCAAGAATGCCCAATCGGCTTTGAGAGCTGCCAAGGAGGAGCTGAGTCGCCGGGCAATTGCGGCTGGAAAACCATTTCGCTGCGGAGGAAATATACAGATCCAAAGTATGCTCGCTTGCATAAATTGTGGAGCTCAGAGGATGCTTATCTCGACTTGGCAGCGAGCGCCAGGACGTGGTTGAGCACTTCCGGGGCCGTAAGGGCATGAAGGGAAGAGCTATATTGGTCGCAATTCCATAGTCCGGAGCGCCCTTCGCCACGACCGATCGGTTGGCCGAATGGGCCGAGCTGAATCGATTGTCCGGATTTGCCATGAAGCATGTCTTGACTCACTTGTGGCCGGACGGACCCCAACCGAAGAGCTATTTTGGTTTAGTGCAGCAGTTTCTTGCGCGTGTCGCAGATCGACGCAATGAAGCGATCGGGCGGTATTGAGGGAGCGCTGATGGCTCTTGCCCGTGTCAAGACATACAAGCAGAGATGAAGGCCATCGACGTTGCATCCCGTGATTCGACAGAGGTTTAGTACCGCCGAGCACTACTTTGAAGAAGTTCCGCCGGGCGCTGCTTAATAGAGACGCAGTGCTCAAGGATATTATGTTTAAATGACATGTATGATTTATGAAAACAATGTTTCAATGTAATATAAGTGCTTTTTATACTTGTGCTCAAGTAGTAAACTACTCCATGTGCGGCCGCTTATGTATATGTGTATATAACTGAAAGATGGCAGTCCTTGGTTTCAGCCCCACGCACATAGTGCGGGGTGTTTGCAAAAAAGCGCTTTTTCACACTTAATCCAATGTCTTGGTCCTGTTAAGGAGGTGATAGCGTAGCAAACCAGGCAACCAGACTATAATGCTTTATCACTTTCACTTTGCCATAGGAGTTCGAGGGTGGGGCTATTATATAGCCCCTGGGGGCACCGCACTCTCCTGAATTCGGGGTGTGTATGTGCCTGACCGAAAACCGGTCCTTCATTAATGCGGAGGAATTCTAAACATTCCTGTGAGTCATCGAGTGGTGCCGCGTTAGCCGTGAAAACGGAACGTAAGGCAGCAAAACACAGGAGCCGGGCAACCCAACATTTGACCAAAGACATGATTCGGAGCTGATGCATATAAGGCCTAACTCGAGACGCCGAATACTCCCTAAGGTATTCGGTCTTTATGAAAATGGGCAGAATAATGCCCTAAGCCCCGTGTCTAGGTATCGCCAAAAATTCTGGTGCGCCAATGCCAAAGCACCAGCCTCCTCCTCGGTTATACTAAGGAACCGGGGATGTATATCAACAAGAGACAAGTGAAAAAGGTTTACGCAGGTCTTAATCTGAAAAGAATCTCTTGCAACGGGTCCTCATCCGCACGCCTCGCTACGTGTTCCGCGCAGCCGATCCGGACGGGTGTAGCACATTGTTCATATGCATGTAGCCCTCGTATGGGGGTATGCCGCTAGTAGGCGCCGGACTCGCCTAGCCGTGTACGGGTTTGAATGACCAATTTCGTGTTCTTTGCCTAGTGGAGCCGGATAGTCGTGGAGTTGTCGATGCAGCCTCCCTTCTTCCATGCTCGAGCAACACTTAACACTTCCTTTTATCGAGATGATGCCGCGGACCGGCATTTTAAGTGTTAGAGATGCATAATGCGGTATTACGTTAAAGCGGGCGTAAATCTTCGCGCCCCAATAGTGCTTGATGGCTACTTTTAACGGGGCGACATGGAAGAGTAACCTTCGCGACGGAAGTTGTCGATGAACCGAACACAACTTCTAGCAGATGGAGCCCGCAGAGGGCGATGGGTCGGGCAGTACTCCTTTAAAGGAGGTGTTGCTACGATTTAATTTTGGTTGGGTTTATCCTCATCCCACGGATTGTGTCCTCGATATATCAGGTTTATGTCATCGCCGCCATCCATGAGGACATGTAAATTGAACTCCCGATTATAGGATCCAATATCAAGGCAGTCCATCCTGCGCTCCGGATATTATCGGAATAGTCCTGATGGTCGAAGGTGATTGGTTTTGACAACCAGCAGCGGCGCGCTTTAGGGGCGCCGCTTTGTTTTTCCTTTTGATCACGTGAAGTGAGTTTACTGTTTTGATCTCCGTGGGAAAGTTTTTTGTTTTCCGAGGCTCGCTTGTGGTGCTTTTGGTTTCACCCTTTCACTTGGTGTGTCGAGCCCTTGTGTTCGGGCGTTAAGTCGGCCGGACTGCTTGAAGACCCAACAATCTCGTGGGTATGGTTTGCGTGCTTCCCGAGTACCATGTATATGACATACCTATCCGAATCTTGTTTAGGATGGATAGCTCGTCATCGTATCCTTTAGGGCAGTGTTTTGTTGTTCGCCGAGAGTTTTTGAATCCGGCCGATGACCGCATTATTTGGGCCATTTTCCTTATTCCGCGCTGATCTTTTCAAGGCCGTGATTTCCATTTCCATCCCTGATTTCGGATGTACTGGTCAGCTGGTGCTGCATCTAGCCAGCCAGTTGTCCTCTCCCGCGCAAAAGCGGTCATGAGGCTTGTTAATGTGGCCATTGTTCTTGGCTTTTCTTGGCCGAGGTGTCTGGCGAGCCATTCGTCTTCGGATGTTGTGTTTGAAAGCTGCTAAGGCTTCAAGGCCCGTGACAATGACTATTTGGTTCTTTTAGTAAGGAACCTGTTCCAGAATTTCTGGGCTGACTCTCCGGCTGTTGAGTTATGTGACTTAGATCGTCTCAGATCCGGAGGGCGGACATAAGTCCCCTGAAAATTTGCCCAAATGCATCCTCGAGCCTCCCAGCTTCCAATGGTGTTTTCGGGAGGCTTTTAAGCTTATGCCGAGCTGGCCCTTTGAGTTTAAGGGTAAGTATTTTATGGCATGGAGATCATCTCCTCTAGCCATGTGTATGTGGAGGATGTAATCTCGATCCGCACTCTGTGGTCTGTTGTTCCGTCAGATGCCTCTATGTTTACGGGTTTGAATCCCGCTGAAATTATGATCCAAAGACCTCATCGGTGGAACATAGGGGTGTGCGCGCCCTATATTTGGGTGTGCCGTGATCTTCGAATTTTGGCGATTGTATTGCTTTGATTTAGCCTGCTTTCTTGGCCCATATATGGACCTAATCGGGCCATCCTCTTGATGTGAATCCTTATGCGGATCGCATATTGGCTTGTGTGCGGCGCCTTTCACCGCCTTCTTTTTGCCGTGGGGTCGCCCATCCGACCGGGTGGCCTTCTTACTTTTTAATTGTGGGGGCTCTAAGGCCTCCTCGTCAATTCGGGCAGTAGCTTTTCGGTAGCTCTTTGTTCAGCGATCGCTGCCGATTTTGTTCACGGTGCTGAATACTTTGCTCCATCTGATCCTGAGTGCATCTTCCGCTGTTTTGAGCTTCCGCTTCGCTTTTTCAGGCTATGCGTAGTGGCGACGAGCCTTTTCTGGAGGTCATTTTGCTCCAATAGTTTGTCCGGCGTGAGATCGTCCGGACTGTTGTCTTTGTCGGGGACAGATTGTTTATCCAATTTGTCTTGTTCGGACGATTGCTCGATAGCTTGTTCATTGTCCATCGTTCGCCCAGCTCTATGGCTGGGTCTTTGTTGAGGCGGACTTTATTCGCGCTTACGCTGCCGCTTTTGACTGCTTTTCGAGGATTTATCCTTCGTGGCGCCCCGTTGTTCCTCGCCTTTCATTTCCTTTAGGTGTATCCACCATGTATACATCATGGATGAGGTTTTCAAAGATCCTATAGGTGCTGGTTCATTGTTGTTCTCCTACATCGCCGCCCATACCGCCGATGTCTTTGGAGTCTAAATCAAGCACGCCGTAAGCCTTCGATAGTGGCTATGAAGTGGGTGGTGGTGGGCATTGAGTTTCTTCAGTCCGTGATCCCAACCTTCCTGTTCAGAGTCCGCCAGGCTCTCCGGATAAAGAGAGAGACTTTAGTGAATTCAGGATGTCGCCAAAGGGCGAAGTCTGAAGATGTCCGCGCCATGAACTCCATAACGGGCGCCCAATCGGATTCGATTGGCAAGGGCGCTGGAGGGTTCGGAGTCCGGAGAGGAGTCCGCACTGGAGTTCGCTCGACGCCATAGAGATTAAAGCCCCGAGGCGGTGTCCAACCACTCGCCCTCGATCGGGGAATCTGCCCGGATTAAGGGTCGGAGCGGATTCTCGTGCGGCCTGTGGCACTGCTCGCTGCAGAGCAAGATCATGCCCATCGAGACAAGGCGCGCTGCTGGTTGCGGCTCGAATCCGCCAAGATCAAGTCTCCGCGATATCGGCCGTAGTTTAAATCTCCAAATCTGACCGACGGCCAGGGCGAGCTTCGATCTGCTCCGTGATGGCTGCTTAATTGCCCAAGAGCAAAGCTGCCGAACAGAAGATCTGTCCGGGAGAAAAGTCTCACCCTGGACCGCTGGCCGTTGTTGATGATCAAAGGAGCCATCGGGCCTATCGGTGACGCACACGAGGAACTCTCAATGAAAGCACCAATGTCGGTGTCAAACCGCGGATCTCGGGTAGGGGTCCCAACTATGCGCCTAGGCGGATGGTAACAGGAGACAAGGGACACGATGTTTTACCCAGGTTCGGTCCTCTTGATGGACGAAACCCCACGCCCCGCTTGATTAATATTGATGATGTGTGTTACAAGAGTGGATCTACCACGAGATGAAAGAGGCTAAACCCTAGAAGCTAGCCTGTGGTATGATTGTTGTTCGTCCCTATGGACTAAAGCCATCCGTTTATATAGACACCGGAGAGGGCTAGGGTTACACGTAGTCGGTTACAATGGTAGGAGATCTACATATCCAGACGCCAACCTTGCCTTCCACGCCAAGGAAAGTCCCATCCGGACACGGACAAAGTCTTCAATCTTGTATCTTCATAGTCTTGGAGTCCGGCCGATGATGATAGTTCGGCTATCCGGACACCCCCTAGTCCGGAACTCCCTCAACGGTGGCGACGGATTCCCCTCTCCGGAGCCCCGAACGGACTCCTGATAAGCCCTCCCGAGAGGTTTTAGGGCTTGGCGGCGGCTCCGTATCGTAAAACGCATTGAATCCTTCTCTCTGATTTTTTTCTCCCTGAAAGTGAATATATGGAGTTGGAGTTGAGGCCGGTGGAGCGTCAAGGGGCCCACGAGGCAGGGGGACGCTGATGTCTACTACACAACCTTCTTCTTGTAGACGTTGTTGGGCCTGCAAGTGCACAGGTTTGTAGGACAGTAGCGAATTTCCCTCAAGTGGATGACCTAAGGTTTATCAATCCGTGGGAGGCGTAGGATGAAGATGGTCTCTCTCAAGCAACCCTGCAACCAAATAACAAAGAGGCTCTTGTGTCCCCAACACACCCAAAGACAATGGTAAATTGTATAGGTGCACTGGTTCGGCGAAGAGATGGTGATACAAGTGCAATATTGATGGTAGATATAGGTTTTTGTAATCTGAAAATATAAAAACAGCAAGGTAGCATGTCAGATTTCGGGTGCCGGCAGACCCTTGAGGTTCGAACACTGCCCTGGGCTCCACGATGACCTCCAACATGCCGTTCTGCTGGTCTTGGTCTTGTTGCACCGAAGCGGTAACCTTTGCTCGATACCTTGGCTCTGTGCTTGCCTCCTTTGCACCAAAGGGAAATGAGGACACAAGCGCTGGCTGGCGCCTCCTGGCCTTGATCGCCATGGCTTACATGCTAGACGGCACCTCGCGAGGTACCCTGCCTTGATCTCTCCGCCTCCTCGCGATCCCGCCTCGACGAGGCTGCTCCTAAGGAAGGTTCTGTCGTCCGCCTCAAGAAGCTTGGCCCTCGCGAGGGTCTTGAGCTTGAGCCGATGTAGCTGGGCCACTGGCCCCCACTTGAGCCACGCCAGGCAGCGCAGTGCAAGTCTGGTGACCCCTGCCCTGAACGCCGATAGTAGCGCCGGGCCCAAGCGCGCCCGCCTTGGCTTAGCAGAGAAGCTGGCAAGGCGCGAGCGCCGTGGGCCCCAACAGCCTGCGGCCTTGGGCGCCGCGTGATGATTGATTGGCTGCGGGCGTCTCCGCCTCCCCACGATGCCTCGGCAACCGCCCTTCTGACAGAAAGGAGGCCCGGGCCAGACTTGGAGCTTGTTCTCGCCCGTCTTGCTCCAGATCCCCTTTCGCCCTTCTCCTCCTTGCTTCTGAAATCCTCCGGATCAACCTCAATCCTTCCCATCCTGCAGCCATGGCACCTCGCAAGACCCCGACCAAGGCCTGGTACCTCCCGGCTCTGGATCCTCCGACTGTGTCGGCGAAAAATCTCGCCCTCATGCGCCGGAGGACGGTGGCGCAGGGCAACAAGGGAGCGACTGTGCTCAAGGCCGGCTCCGATCAGCCTGAAGGCCAGGGGAGCACCTTCTACTGGTTCTTCGTGAGCGCCATTATCGCCGGTCTGGTCCCTCCTTTTTCCGAGTTCTTCTTCACTGTTCTCCGCCAATACAACCTGCAAGCTCTGCATCTCCACCCCAACTCTGTTCTCCTCCTGGCGATCTTCGCCTACTACTGTGAGGCTCACGTTGGGATAAAACCCTCGATGGCTTTGCTGCGCCATTACTTTTCCCTCTGGGTCTGCCGAGGCTCTATTACTACGTGCGCGAGCTTCATCGCATACTCCAGCTCCAACTCCATCTCCAAGCCCGGGAAGAGGATTGAAGGCTTCAGGAGCAAGTGGGTCATGGTGGACGTCGGGCGCATCCATCCCTGACTGGCGCTGCCGTTGGGGCAGCCCGAGGCCGTTGATGCGTGGTCCCGCACGGAGCTCATCGATTCTCGCGCGAAGATGTTGCTGAAGAGGATAGACGCGGATATGTGGCCAGCCAACTTGGGGGCAGCAAACCTGACCGGGGCCACGCTCCTGAGGGATTTCCAGGAACATCGGGTGGCTCCGCTCCGGGAACATTCGCTTCTGTTGTGGAGGCTGGGGGAGGTAGGCGATGACCTCCGCCTGACCTCCGAGGCCCTCTCTGACGAAGATCTGGCCACGGCTCTCCATTCCTTGGTCGGGGGGACGTGGCAATGCCGGAGGGCGCTCCCGTCCCCCTGTTCCTTCGCGGCGACTGGGAGGAAGTAGTGAACGACATGCCCACCTTCAATGGTGAGGGGCTGGTGCCTGCCGGGGCTCCCGAGGATCTGGCGATGTTGGCGACGGTGAACGTTTCCTCCAGCAACTCCAGCGGGAGTAAGGAGGAAGAAGAGGAGGTGGGAGGAGGAGGTTCTGACTTCGAGGCGCCTGGCAAGGAGTCAGGGGACTCCTTCCCTCGGCGCAGGTCCCGCGCCCTTCGCTCCATGCCGGACGATGACGAGGCCAACGCCAGGCGAGGAGGGGAGGATTCTCCCCTGGTTCCGAGGAAAGGCAGGTCGAGGCTGGTTCCCCCAGGGTCCGTTCTGACTCCGGGGCGGTCTAAGGCCAGCTCCGGCCTTCCCGACGCGCCTACCGTTTCCGGGGCTCCCAAGGCTGACCCCAGCTGCAGGCTTTCAGGCTTCAAGTTTGGCCGGAAGCTGCTTGAGTCCACGGGCAGCGACCAGTAAGTGTTTGATCGTGTTTTGCTTTGCTTCTGCCGCTGGGGCCTGACATCTGTATTCTCTTGACCAGGTTGGCACCTGCAGCAAAGAGGCCGAAGGGGGCTCCTGCGGCCCTGCTTGAGACGGGATCGCCTGCCGTGGCTGCGGCTCCACCTGCGGGGAAAGGAGGCAACGGCTCGCGCCCGCCTCGCCCGGTCATCCTCGCGAGCCCAAAGCAGGGCACTCGAGGTGAGTCAGCCCCGTGGTCCCGCTGACCGGAGGTGCCCGGGCTTGACGTTGTTGCCGAGGTGCCCAAGGCCCAGGGGTCCTTCTTCCCAAGTCGGATCACGCTGCCGCTTCTACACCTGCTCCGCCTCGCTCCAGCCTCCTCCGATTCTCGCCATCTTGGACCAGGCTGCTAGCGAATCGAGCCGACTGTGGGAGGATCTCCTGAATGCCGATCCTGTCTCGTGGCCGGGCGCCTCGAATCGCTCTCTGGCCTGGCTCGCTTCTCCGCCCAAGCGGTGTTGAGCTGCCGCATCGGTCTCCGATGGGGAGAAGTAATCCGCCGCAGTTAAGTCCGCTGGCGATGCCGCCTCGGGCGAGGCTGCTGGGCGCCAGGACCACTGCAAGGCGCTGGAGGCCGAGCTGCAAGGCCTGCGCGACGAGCTCGCCAAGGAGGTTCGTGGCCGCCGGGAGAAGGAGAAGGAGATGGAGCCTCGGGAGGCCGCCATCAAGAACCGGACGCCAAGCTTGATGGCTGCCGCGGCCAGTTGGAGGCGCAGGAATAGTCGCTGAAGGCGGAGAGGATTGAGCTGGACAGGAAGGCAAAGATTCTGGCTGATGATTGGGTGGCCTTCGTCAAGTTGGAAGAGAAAGCTCGTGCCACGTTGAAGACGCTCTACGAGGGTGGCCTGGGGGAGCCGTTGGCTGGTGCAGAGGACGGCCCCGCCAAGCTGCTTCATTTCTTGGTCCGAGCACTTGAAGATGTCGCGGACGGCCTTGCCCCCACGGCCGAGGCTGAGGCGCGCGCCTTGTCTTCCGCGGCACTGACGCGTATCCTCAGCCACGTCTACCTTTGCGACCCCAGCGTCGACCTCGACGGCCTGCTGGAGCCTGTGAGCGATGACCTTGCCGCTGCCGCTGCCAAGGCCGTGAAAGGCCGAGCCGAGGCCCTGCTGGGGAAGTTTTGCGCCTTCAGCACCCTGCCTAGGCGTGGTGCTGAAAGTGCGTTATATCGACTAGAGGGGGGGTGAATAGGCGATTTTTATGAATTCTTCACTGAGGAATTTGCTGGTGAGGAAATTCCTAAGTGAAGAACTACTTGCAGCGGAATAAGTACTCAGAAGTAAGCATAAGAGAATGCGGGCATGGTCATCATGATGAAATGAAGACAATCAAAGAGTACAGAAAGCGTAAACACAGGATAGCACAAGATGAAGACAAACTGACTGAAGAATTGAACTGAGGAAATTGAGAAAGTCTTCAATCAAAGTCTTCAAACACAGATATGAACGAACACTCAACACATTAATGAGGAATGAAAGAGTTGAGGAAATAGAACCAGTTAGGTTGGTGAAGACAATGATTTGGTAGACCAGTTCCACTTGTTGTCTCATTGTACGCCCGATTGAGCGGCCGAGTATTTAAACTCGGGACACAGCCCCAGACACCAAGCCGAGCACGCAGCTCAGACACCAAGTCCTCACCTTATTCTCCTTGAACTAAGGACACACAGACCTCGCCCAATCACTGTGGTAAGTCTTCAGCGACTTCCAAACCTTCACAGACTTGGTCACTCGGCGATCCACAATTCCTCTTGGATGCTTCTAGACCATGACGCCTAACCGTCTGGAAGAAGCACAGTCTTCAAAGGTAATAAGCGCCGATCCACGCAGGATCAATCTCTTCAGTGATGCTCAATCACTTTGGGTTTGTAGGGTTTGGTTTTGGGTTTTCCTCACTCGATGATTTTCGCCAAAGTCCCTGAGGATGGGTTGCTCTCAAATGACAAATGTCAAGTTCTTCGAGCAGCCAACCAGCTAGTGGTTGTAGGGGCGTGCTATTTATAACCTAGGAGCAGCCCGACATGATAAGACATAAATGCCCTTCAATGATATGACCGTTAGGTGGATAAGATATTTTGGAATAGCTGGCGCACAGCACAACAACGGTCGGAAATTTGACTCGCAAATTCCTCAAGGCTATCATGTTCCTCACTTTGTAGCCAATCTGCACTGGCGAATTCCTAACTCCTCGGTCGAAAAATTCTCAACACTGTAAGAACTTCGCCTCTCACATCAAGAAATTGACTGAGCTGTATGAGATTTCCAAAGGCTTCACTCAAGGGATTGGTAGGTGTAGGATTTTGAGTTGAGCATCACATGGAAATTTTTCCTTAGTATTTCCTTGACCCCTTTAACAAAGACGGTGTTTCCTATGACTCAAGAAAGAGAAAACGAAACTACGAAAACAAAAGTCTCCACGCTTCATGTTCCTTAAATGAATACCAAGTCTTCAAGGTCACACCAATTTCTACACTTTCAAAGTCTTCAGAAATTCTTCAGAATATCAAAGTCTTCAGCCGAAGAACTTCATTTTTAGGGGTCGACTTTCTCTGTAAATATCAAACTCCTCATAGACTTATAGACCTGTGTACACTCATAAACACATTAGTCCCTTAACATATAAGTCTTCAATACACCAAAATCACTAAGGGGCACTAGATGCACTTACAATCTCCCCCTTTTTGGTGATTGATGACAATATAGGTTAAGTTTTCAACGGGGATAAATATATGAAGTTTAAATACTGATTTTGAGGAATTTGATTGCAAGATATAGAAGAACTCCCCCTGAAGATGTGCATAGTGAGAAATTTTGCTTTTGAGGCATTGCACATTTGAAGAGTTGAATCATGGAGATCTCCCCCTATATCTTGTAATTCATACACGCATTTGACATATAATATGAAGAATTTGAAATGCATGATGAAATATGGTGATCGATGTAGTTCAAAGATGCGTATTAACATATAATGAGGAATAAGCATGCAGAGGAACACATCAAAAGTATCAGAGCACCATCGGGTTTAAGATTAAAACTCGGTCCCATAAAAGTTTCAGAAGAACGAGAGTTGTAACTTAGCAAAAAAACGCGTTGTATATGGGCTTTAAAATAGACCCGCTTGAAGACTAACTCAAATTTCTCCCCCTTTGTCATCAAATGACCAAAAGGATTGAAACTGAGGACTAACGCCCCTGAAGAATTTCAAGTTGATGAAGGAGTGCCAGCGCTGTCAGGGTCGGTTGTCGTAGTAGGGCCTGCTGCAATGTCGTCCAAGTCTTCATTTTCATCAGTGTCGCGCGATGAAGAATCGGAGCTGGCTACCAAGGAAGGAACCTTGACCTTCTTGAATTTCTTCGGTGGAGGTACAGACTAGTCAAATTCTTCCTTGAGACCCATTGTCTTCAGTTCTTCTGCATTGTAGACATTAGATAGAACAACCCAGGTGCGGTTGAAGGTTTCATGGAGGTAGTATTGGTTTTTCTTCACTGCATTGTGTGTTGAGGTCATGTTGTGAAGAATTGAACCAAACTGACGCTTGACCCATTTATGATTGCGATCAACCTTCTGATGAAGATTGAGGAGTAACTCACGATCACCATCACCCCGGTGCTGTGGCTTGAGGATTTTGCTTGGCTGAGGTATTGGCGGCAGAGTCATGTGTGCGAGTCATCATTGGTGGAGTAGGATGCAGCTTTCGAAATTGACCATCCAATGGACGAATGCCTTCATCTATCACAGCAGTTGCCTTGCCCTTGTCATCAGCTGAGGAAAATGTCTATTTGAGGACTTCAATTGGAGGCAAGTAGCTGCAGTGGTTCAGAGTATCAACCTTGTAATTGAGTGAAGACCTTGTTCTGATGAATCTCATAATCCAAGGTGCATAAGGCTTCAGCTCAAAAGGTGACATAGCAATGTTTGCCAGAGTCCTCATGAAGAAATCATGGAAGTTGACGGGAACACCATGAATGATATTGAAAAGCATATTCTTCATGATGCCAACGACTTCTTCATCATTTGAGTCGTGGCCTTTGATAGGACTCATTGTCTTCGTCAGAATGCGATAGACAGTCCGAGGCACATACAATAATTCCTTGACGAAGAATTTGGTTCGAGGTGCCTGTCCTGGCTTCAAAGGCTTCATCAGCACTTGCATTTAATGATTTGAAAGCTCAGGTTCGTTGTAGATGCAACGAGCACCATCAAGGGGAGGACTGAGTGGGAGGGCATGAAGCAATTCAGTTGCTGGTGCCTTGTAGTGAGTATTTTCTGTCATCCAGTCCAATACCCATGAGTTCACATCTTCAGAATCTCCGGTGATGTGCAGCGTCGCATAGAATTGAAGAATGAGTTCTTCATTCCAATCACAGATGTCAGTGCAGAAATTCAGCAATCCTGCATCATGAAGAACACTGAGGACTGGCTCGAAGCCAGGCAGAGATTCCATGTCCACATGAGGAATATGTGCATGATCGAAGACTTTGTCTTTGTTGAATAGCACAGAGGAATAGAAGTTGGCTTGACTAGCAGTCCAGAAACGCCTCTTCCTTATGCGAGTAGAGTCATATGGGTTGTAGTCAGTGAAGAATACATGCTCGCCAAAGAAATCTTCAGCCTTGAACTTTTGCTTTGTTGAGAATGGATTCTTTGGCTTTGGCAGTGGAGTGTCAGTGAGTTGCATCACGACCTCGGGAATTGCAATCTCAGGTTCTTTAGGCTGAGGAATTTCTGGTTCCTCTTCATATGCAGTTGGTGTGTTCATAGGATCAGCAGCATAGGTTCTTCAGCACTAGTGGCTGGAATTTCTTCATGCACGGATGAGTTGCGATGAGTTTCTTCAGAGCCCATTTGAACCGTTGGTGCAGGGGACTGAGGAATCTGTTGGCTTGGGGTGAAGAGTGGAGAATTGGGATGCTGACTTTCCCAAAATTCATCGTTCATCACAGTTGTGGTGCATCCAATATCCACGTCTTCGTCTTCAATTTCCTCAACACCAGCCTCTTCAGCTGTGAACTGAGGCATAGGCGAGGAAATGATTGGTGTTGAAGGGATTGCATCCACTTCAATTTCTTCATCAATCTGCTCGACGAAGCAAAGAGAATGATTTTCTTCATCGATCCGCTTGGGATCTCATACTCATCACCAAAAGGAACAAGGTCCTTTGATGGAATGGAGAAAATTGGAACAGCATCGATTGGATTTTCAAAAGAGCTTGTCATAGGCTTCATTTTCTTGAGGGCTGAAGAATTTGAAGCACTGATGCTTTCCTTTTCTTCATCGCAGCTCGCTCTGCAGCCTTGGTCTTCTTCACATCGATGCGATGGAAGGATTGGAGTTGGTTTAGGCGCGGAGGAGCCGAGGAATCTGGTTGAATTTCCTTAGGCGCAATCGATGCAGATTGCCTCGACTTCTTCGCTTTCTTCAGCGCACCACTAGTGGATGCCCCGCAATTTCTTCAGCGGCTGGAATGGAGTCATCAGCCCCGAACTAGCATTGTCTTCAGCAGTTGAAAATCATCAAGGTGGCCGGCATGTTCTTCAGCAGGCTGAGCAGAGGCTCCAGCCTGAGGAATTTCTTGTTGCGTTGGGGCAGCAACATTTGTGAACTTCTTCGTCAGGTTGACGAATCTGACTTTGGCTCCTTGCCAATCAGCATAATAAGCATCAAAGTCTTTGCTGAGGGTTTGGATTTCAGTCTGGATCTTGAGGAGTTCCCCAGTTGTCATTCTGACAATATTTTTCCTTAGGAACTTTTCTTTCCTGAACTGAGCCTTCTTGATCTGTCTGGCCTTTTCAAATTCCATTTCTCTTCAGCGATGAAATGGGTTAGCATGTGACTTTGTCCAGGTGTCAAATGAAAATCAGGCATAGGGGTGTTTGGATCCTTGTGCCAGAGATCAATGTAATCGAGGATTTTCTTGGGATCCAAAAGCAGTGGCACAGGTGTGCCTTTGGCTCTAGCGGCCCTTTCTTGTCGGTCTCTGATGATTTCTACAAGTTCGTCATCATCAGCTTCATCATCAGATGGCACTTGGAAGGCGACCTGTTTCTTCTTCGGACTTAGCCGAGGACCTCGTCCAGCAGTTGCCTTTTTCTTCAGCAGAGTGGGGCCTGATGAAGAATTTGATGCAGCTGAGGAACTTGCTGAGACACCAGAGGCAATAGAGATGCCTGCAGTCCTTTGGCACATGGCCAGATGCACAGGTGCTGAGGACTTTGGAGGAGCTGCTGAGGACTTTGTAGGAGCTGAGGATTTGGGAGGAGCAGGAGCAGCATGAGGAACTGGCCGTGAGGGCATTGAAGATTCTGGCCGTGACGGCACTGTTGGTGAAGCGCTTGGCTTGTGCGCTGGCTTCTTTGCCATTGATTTTCTTGGCTTGACAGGGCCTCAAAGGGCAGCAGAGATGTAGTCTTCATTGAATTTCCTCACTGCTTCTTTGGCTTGTCTCGCCAACTTGGCTTGGCGCTTGGCCCATTCTTCAGAAAGTCCTCACCACGCTTGATGTTTGGTGGGATCGCCTTCTTGGCCAGGTGCCAATGGAGCTCTTGGGCATGGAGGATTCAGTCGAATTTCTTCATGTACTTTGGAGTAACATATCTCATACTCCCTCCATTCCCTTGCCCATCTCCTTTCAATCCTCTGAATGCGCACCTTGCGCTGATTTTTGTTTTCCTTGCCAAACTTGGCTTCATCAGTGTGCAATAGTCAGCGATAAGTCCTCAGTATCTCGAAAGCAGTCATGACCTCAGCCTCTTTCCTCCTTTCTCGTGGCTTCTTTCCTTCGCCATATTCTTCACCGAGGAATTTGAACAATCAAATTCTCTCAAGAAGTATGCAACTTTTCTTCGAGGAACGCTGCAAATGAGTTAAGTTGATGAGAACCTAGTGATTCAGCAGCGGACATGAGTACCTGTGAACAGAGTATAGTTGCGAGGAATTTGGAGAGGTCATATGCGTTCTCAGAAGTTTTTTTTTTCAAAAAGAACTAGTTTGAGGAATTTGACCAGATGAGCCTTGAAGAATTTCACTAAGTGATCTTTGTCTTAGGTTCCAGAGTTGTATAGATCAAGGATCCACACAACTGAGGAACCTTGAAGAAAAATCATTGCTTAGAGAAACGAATCAAGAGCATATTTCGTTTGAGGTGTTCATATGTGTGAAGATTTGAAGAATAAACACCTTTGAAGATTTTCAGGAAGGTTTGAGAATCAAAGCGAGTAATAAAAGTAACTTTTAATTACCCGAACTGAAGAACACGACGAACTGAGAACTGCAGATTAGAAGTTCATCAGTTCAGATCTCCCACGCCCTAACTCGGCGGAGGAAGACAGCTACGGCGGCGGCGGAGTGAACATTTCCACGGTCGGCACGAGTAATGACAAATGACGAGGTCGAGGCAAAGGAAGCTCTTCCTCACCGCTGATTTATGGAGTAGCGGCGGCCCTAGGGTTTGAAAAGCTCGAGCGAGAGAGAGAGAGCGTATAGCGAGTAAAGGAAGTGAGGAAGGGAGAGGGGTATATATAGCCACGGTGAAAACCGTCGCTCAAGATTTTGGACTAACGTGCTCTGACCCTTCTCATTCGCTTGACATGTGTCACCCACGTACTGAAAAGTGGAGATTGTGTTAGATCGTGGGTGAATATATAAGTTTATCGTGGGATGCGGAACGGTTTGAGCGGCAAAGCCAAAAATTTGGATAAGATTAGTTTTAAAGTTCCGTTCGCAACTTCTTCAGCTGACAAGGACAAAGTGAAGATTTTGAACGAGTTTCAAATAGAACGCACATGAAGAATTTGTGAATAGCTTGGGTTGAGTATAGCATAGAGGGGGAAGGGTCCGATCACATTCACTTAGCAGAAAAAGCAACTTGAAGAAATAGCCATAAGTGAATGTTGTAGATGACATAAACCCATATATATATATATATATATATATATATATATATATATATATATATATATATATATATATATATGCTATATATTCTAAGCGTGAGTAGAATAGCTTATTCTACACCCCAAGACGTATGTACAAAATCTAGTAAAACGCTATGTAAAATGTAGTAATTATGAGATATATTTTGTACTATCCAAGTTTTTAATTTCACATGGTAAATTTTTTACTATATTTTACATGTTACGTTACTATATTTTGTATAGGCGTTACTAGGGTGTAGAATAAGCTATTCTACACTCAAGCTTAGTTTAGCGTTACTATATATATATATATATGTGTGTGTGTGTGTGTGTGTGTGTGTGTGTGTGTGTGTGTGTGTGTGTGTGTGTGTGTGTGTGTGTGTGTAGTCAATGAAGAAAGACAACGGAAACAGTGAAGATTTTGCAAAGTTGAAGAATTTGAAAACTGAAGAATTTCAAAACGAGGAAAACTCAAATTGAAGATTTTCAATTTTGGTGGTGGCGTGACCCACCAGATAAGAATGATGATTTCAGACACCGCGCACAATTGTCGAGGGTTCGAGAATCAAATTCTTCATTAATTTCTTCACACTTAGAGTGTTATTCTTCATTGATTGAAGAAAAACGTTTCTTCATGTGTTGCACATCTAAGTCATCAATTTTGCATAAGTGTCAGGATGTGTGTCCTTTTCAAAGAACATTTGAAGATTCTAAGATATTTAGCTCACACCGCAACTTGCTAAATCTCTTCTCATCCAAGGGCTTTGTGAAGATATCGGCTAGCTGTTCTTCAGTCTTCACATGCTCGATGGAGATGTCGCCCTTCAACACATGATCACGAAGAAAATGATGACGAATCTGAATGTGCTTTGTCTTCGAGTGCTGAACTGGGTTGTGAGCAATCTTGATGGCACTCTCATTGTCACAAAGAGAGAGGCACATTCTTCACGTTGATGCCGTAGTCCTTGAGAGTTTGCTTCATCCACAGCAATTGAGCACAACAAGAGCCAGCAGCAATGTACTCAGCTTCCAGCAGAGAAGCGGATACGCAGCTCGCTTTCTTCGAGGACCAACAGACCAAAGATCGTCCGAGGAAATGACAAGTACCGATGTTGACTTGCGGTCCACACGATCACCAAAGATAGTCGAGTCGTAATATCCAATGAGATCAAAAGTAGAGCCCTTGGGGTACCATAATCCTAGTGTTGGTGTGTGAGCTAGATATCAAGAATATGCTTCACAGCCTTATGGTGTGATTCCTTCGGTGTAGCTTGAAATCGGGCACACATGCAAACACTAAGCATTATATCTGGCCTAGATGCACATAAGTACAATAGAGAACCAATCATGGAGCGGTATACCTTGTGATCAAGTCAATACCATTTTCATCAATTGCATAGATGGCCATTTGTGGGCATAGGAATTTTGACGCCTTTGCAATCTTGCATGCCGAATTTCTTCAGAACATCTTTGAGGTATTTCTCCTGAGATATGAATATGCCATTGTGTTGTTGACGAATTTGAAGACCTAAGAAGAATTTCAATTCTCCCATCATAGACATTTGATATTCTTCACTCATCATATAGGCAAATTCATCACTATAACGTTGGTCAGTACAGCCAAAGATAATATCATCAACATATATTTGGCACACAAACAGTTCACCATCATATGATTTAGTAAAGAGAGTAGGGTCGAGTGAACCGGGTGTGAAGCCATTCTTCACGAAGAATTCCTTCAATGTATCATACCACGCCTGGGGCCTGTTTGAGGCCATAGAGGGCCTTGTTGAGTCTGAAGACTTTGTCGGGATTCTTTGGATCTTCAAAACCTGGGGGTTGAGCAACATATACTTCTTCCTCAAGCTTACCATTGAGGAATGCACTTTTCACATCCATTTGATATAAAGTGATATTATGATGGTTAGCATAAGCAAGTAATATGCGAATAGCCTCAAGTCTAGCAACAGGTGCAAAAGTTTCATCGAAATCAATTCCTTCAACCTGTGTGTAGCCTTGAGCTACAAGTCGTGCCTTATTCCTCACCACAAGGCCATTTTCATCTTGCTTGTTGCGGTAGATCCACTTTGTGCCAATGATATTATGCTTGCGAGGATCTGGACGTTTGACCAGTTCCTAGACATTGTTGAGCTCGAACTGATGTAATTCTTCTTGCATTGCCTGAATCCACTCAGGCTCCAGAAATGCTTCATCTACCTTAGTGGGCTCTGTGATAGAGACAAAAGCATAGTGCCCACAAAAGTTAGATAAATGTGAAGCTTTTGAGCGTGTGAGAGGACCTGGCGCTTCAATGTCATTGATGATCTTGTCAACTTGCACTTCTTTTGCAACGCGAGGATGAGCTGGTTGTCGTCGAGGAATTTGATTAGCATTTTCTTCAAAGACCATTTTCTTCACATTATCTTCAGTGCATCACTCGACGTTCTTCGCGTTCTGGAATGAATTCTTCAGCAGATTCTTCAGTAGGAATTATATCCGCAGTAGCCTTGAACTTGATAGATTCCTCTGGTGCTGGTTCAACTATCACAGAAGGTAGGTGCTCTCTTTGCGAGCCATTCTACAGTTTCAACAATCTTGTGAAGAGCGATGTTGAAGATTCTGTAGGTGTGCGAGTCCTTTCCGTAACCAAGCATAAAACCTTCATGTGCTTTCGGTGCAAATTTAGCATTGTGATGAGGATCTCTAATCCAGCATTTAGCATCAAGACTTTGAAATAACTCACATTGGGTTTCTTGTCGTGAGGAGTTCATAGGCATTCTTCTTGAAGAATTTGTGAAGATATACTGCTGATGATGTGGCATGCAGTATCAATTGCATCAATCCAAAAACGACGAGGCGTTTTGTATTCATCAAGCATAGTGCAGCCATCTCAACAAGAGTTCTGTTCTTGCGCTCCACGACGCCATTTTGCCGAGGAGTATAGGGAGCAGATAACTCATGAGTAATACCAAGTTCATCAAGATAGTCATCAAGACCGAATTCTTGAACTCAGTTCCATTGTCACTCCCGATGTGCTTGATCTTCACACCAAAGTTGGTTGAAGCCCTCGAGGAAAATCGCTTGAAGACTTCCCGCACTTCATGTTTGTAAGTAACAATGTGTACCCATGTGTAACGAGAGTAATCATCAACAATAACAAAGCCATATAGAGATGCATCATTAGTGATCACTGAGTAATGATTAGGACCAAAGAGGTCCATGTGAAGCAATTCAATGGACGAGTAGTGGTCATGATAGTCTTCACTGGATGCTTGGCCTTGGTCATTTTCCAGCTTCACAGGCTCCACACAAGTGATCCTTGAGGAATTTGACATTCTCAATGCCAATGACATGCTTCTTCTTCGCAAGCGTGTGCAAATTCCTCATGCCTGCGTGACCAAGTCATCGATGCCATAGCCAGCCTTCTGAAGCTTTTGCAAGTAGACACACGGCTGGTTGTGGTCCTGTAGAGAAATCAACAATATACAAGTCTCCTCTCCTAAAGCCTTCGAAGACTTTGGAATTGTCATCTTCCATGATCACAACACAACGATACTTGCCAAAGACAACAACCATATCAAGATCACAAAGCATTGAGACTGACATGAGGTTGTATCCTAAGGACTCAACAAGCATGACTTTGTCCATGTGTATGTCCTTAGAGATCGCAACCTTACCAAGACCCAATACCGACTTTTGCCTTTGTCAAAGAAAGATGATATGCTTCAGATGTGACGGTGATAAGGGAGCATCCATCAATAGATTCTTGTCACCAATCATGTGATTTGTACATCCACTATCGAGGACCCACTCATGGGCTTTGGGTTGATCATCCCGCAGATGAATTAGTGCAACTTACGATCTCATATACTTCATCGAAGAATATGATATCAATTTCATCGATGAATTTCATCAGCAAAGATAACAGATAAGCAAGATGAGGACGTGTGAAATGAAAGTTCATTTCTTCATGATTAGCTCTGCGCCCTTTCAGCAATTTTTGTCGCCCCAAAGAAATTCTTCAGACGTTAAAGCACGCCTCGAGACCTGACCCTGCAGAAGAGATTAGTTCTTTTTCTTCACCACCCACATCTGGAGGGGTGGCAAAGAGTTCATCACTCATGAGCTCCATATGAGAATGGTGGCATAGAAGCCAAACCATTTCGTTTCACATAAGAGAGGTTAGGGTAAGCATATGAATAAGCAGAGAAATTCTTCGAGGACTTATGAACATATTGGTTTGAAGAATAATGCACATATTCATAGCCCTTAGCTCTACCCTGCGAAACAGAGTTGTTAGCACGATGATAATCATATGAGGACTTTGATCCATGTGAGGAATTTGGTCCGTATGAGGACTTGGATCCATATGAAGAATTTGGTCCATATGAAGAGTTTGATCTGGGGTTCCTATTCTTCACAGGTGGTGTCATGAGGACATTCACCTGAAGACTTTCAAGGCACTTCTTGGGAACCCAGATTTTCTTCATAGGGGAACCGTTCTGCAGCTTAGTGCCAACATATCTAGCAAATACTTCACCATTCTGATTTTTGAACAGTTTATAGTTGAGTCAAATGACTCATCGAAGAATGAGGAGATTCACATGTAAAGCCAGATAAGTTAGATGGATCAATGGAGGTCCCTTTGCAGCAACCCATGAGGTTTTGGGGTACCGCTCAGCTTCCAATATGTTCCATCAAGATTGAGTTTCCTCTCAAAGGCAATACCTCTTTCCTAGGGTTCTGTTGAGGATCTGCTTTTAAGCACATCACAAAGAGTCTGATGCCCTTTGAGGCTTTTGTACATGCTGTCATGTACAATTCCTTCAGCCCTGCATCGTCAAGGATACTAGCAATGTCCTCGATGAGGAATTAGTGATAGCAGAGGCAGGTGAAGAATTTGTAACAGTTGAAGCATTTGAACATTCAGTGAAGAATTAGCGATTCACGCTCAATGCACTTTAAGCATGGAGGAACAAATTCTTCCGAGAAGCGCTGATTTGTTGAGCTAGCAATGAATCGCTCCTTCGAAGATCTTCATAACTCACTCTTAGCTTCTCAAGATCTTGCTTTCTTTGAAGAAATTCATAAGAAAGTTTCTCATGATCGATAAGAGAGTGTTATGATGACCTTGAAGGCTGTCAAACCTAGATCAAGTCCTCAAGATTTTCAATCGGGGCTTTAGTGCGATCCATTTCTTCACCCAACATATCATCACTTTTGTCTAGCATGTTTTGAACCTTTTCAAAAGCCCTTTGTTGTTTTACAGCAATCTTAGCAAGTTTTCAGTAGCTGGGCTTGAGATCTTCATCAGATTCATTTTCACTAGATTCAGAGGAGGTATATTTGAGTACCTTGGCACCCTTTGCCATGAAGCAATAGGTGGGAGCGTAGTCATCACTATCTTCATCAGCTTTGTTGGTGAGGTCATTTTCTTCAGAGTAGAAGATGGACTTGCTGACGAAAGCAGTAGCGAGAGCCAGACTTGCCACACCTGATTCGGATTCTTCTGATGCCTCCTCTTCCTCATGTTCCTCAGATTCAGCTTCAGAGTCCATTTCCTTGCCAATGAATGCCCGAGCCTTCTTGGAGCTGCTCTTCTTGTGAGAAGAAGACTTTGAGGATTTTGATGATGAAGATTTTGACGATTTCTTCTTCTTCTTAGCGCCATCGTAATCTGTAATCCTTGTATTTTTCTTCTTTAATTCCTTTTCCCACCGAGGACAATCTTGAATGTAGTGACCAGGTTTCTTGCATTTGTGGCATAGTCTTCTCTTATAGTCACCGGATGAGGAATCACCGCTCCTTGAGGATTTTCCAAAGCGACCACGCCTTGAGAACTTCCGAATTTCTTCACGAGCAAGTGCTACCTCCTCGCTCAATTCTTCAGATCTCCAAGGCTACTACCGTAGTCTTCACAATCAGATTTAGACACAGCCTTGGCCTTCGTGGCACGTGATTTTCCATAGCTAGAACCATAGAGATCTCTTTTTCAAAAGTCGGAACTCATGAGTATTTAGCCTCTCGAGGATATCAGCGGATCAAGTGACTTGTAGTCAAGACGCTCTTGTATCATCGGTGCGGAGTATCAAATGAGGAATCAAGCGATCTCAATAATTTCTTCACCACCTCATGGTCGGTGATGTCAAGGGCACCAAGCGCTTGAAGCTCATTTGAGATGTCGATGAGGCGATCAAGGTTTGTTGAACATTTTCATTGTCGAGTCCTTTAAAGCGGTTGAAGAGATTTCGAAGAACATCAACTCGAGAGTCACGCTGAGTTGAGACTCCTTCATTTACTTTGGACAGCCTGTCCCAGATGAGCTTAGCAGTTTCCAAAGCACTCACTCTTCCATATTGTCCTTTGCTCAGATGGCCACATATGATATTCTTCGCTTGAGAATCGAGTTGCTTGAATCTCTTCACATCGGCAGCGTTCGGTGAGGGTGAGACGGAGGAACACCATTTTCACAACATACCGTAGATCGTTGTCAATTGCCTCAAGATGCATTCGCATCTTGTTTTTCCATAGAGGGGTAGTCCGTCCCATCAAAGGTAGGACACCCAGCTGAGACCTTGATCATACCTGCGGTCGACATAACTAAAACTCCAGGTGGTTAAACTAAAATCACACAGAACAAGGGAGTACCTTGCTCTGATACCAATTGAAAGTGCGTTATATCGACTAGAGGGGGGTGAATAGGCGATTTTTATGAATTCTTCAATGAGGAATTTGCTGGTGAGGAAATTCCTAAGTGAAGAACTACTTGCAGCGGAATAAGTACTCAGAAGTAAGCATAAGAGAATGCGGGCATGGTCATCATGATGAAATGAAGACAATCAAAGAGTACAGAAAGCGTAAACACAGGATAGCACAAGATGAAGACAAACTGACTGAAGAATTGAACTAAGGAAATTGAGAAAGTCTTCAGTCAAAGTCTTCAAACATAGATATGAACGAACACTCAACACAGTAATGAGGAAATGAAAGAGTTGAGGAAATAGAACCAGCTAGGTTGGTGAAGACAATGATTTGGTAGACCAGTTCCAACTGCTGTCTCAGTTGTACGTCTGGTTGGAGCGGCTGAGTATTTAAACTCGAGGACACACAGTCCCGGACACCCGATCGCTGAAAGCACGCAGCTCAGACACCAAGTCCTCACCGTATTCTCCTTGAACTAAGGTCACACAGCACCTCGTCCAATCACTCGTGGTAAGTCTTCAGCGACTTCCAAACCTTCACAGACTTGGTCACTCGGCGATCCACAATTCCTCTTGATGCTCTAGACCATGACGCCTAACCGTCTGGAAGAAGCACAGTCTTCAAAGGTAACAAGCCTCGGATCCACGCAGGATCAATCTCTTCATGATGCTCAATCACTTTGGGTTTGTAGGGTTTGGTTTTGGGTTTTTCTCACTCGATGATTTTCGCCAAAGTCCTCGGAGGATGGGTTGCTCTCAAATGACAAGTGTCAAGTTCTCTCGAGTAGACAACCAGCTAGTGGTTGTAGGGGCGGCTATTTATAGCCTAGGGAGCAGCCCGACATGATAAGACATAAATGCCCTTCAATGATATGACCGTTAGGTGGATAAGATATTTTGGAACAATCTGGCAAGAAGACAAAGAACGGTCGGAAATTTGACTCTCAAATTCCTCGGGGCTATCATGTTCCTCACTTTGTAGGCAATCCGCACTGGCGAATTCCTAACTCCTCGGTCAGAAAAAATTCTCGGCGACTGAAGAACTTCGTCTCATCATCAAGAAATTGACTGAGTTGTATGAGATTTCCAAAGGCTTCACTCGAAGGAATTGGTAGGTGTAGGATTTTGAGTTGAGCATCACATGGAAAATTTTCCTTAGTATTTCCTCGACCCCCTTTAACAATACGGTGTTTCCTATGACTCAAGAAAGAGAAAACGAAACTACGAAAACAAAAGTCTTCACGCTTCATGTTCCTTAAATGAATACCAAGTCTTCAAGGTCACACCAATTTCTTCATTTTCAAAGTCTTCAGGAAGTCTTCAGAATATCAAAGTCTTCAGTCGAAGAACTTCATTTTTAGGGGTCGACTTTCTCTGTAAATATCAAAATCCTCATAGACTTATAGACCTGTGTACACTCATAAACACATTAGTCCCTTAACCTATAAGTCTTCAATACACCAAAATCACTAAGGGGCACTAGATGCACTTACAGGTGCCGCCAGCTCCGCGGCCTCGGGAGGTGATGGCGCCACAGGAGAGTGATCCTTTCACAGCTCCTGCTCTGTTTTTAATCCCTGCAACATGCACCATGCCTCGTGGAGGCGTTTAAACTTGTGTTTGGTGTTGTGAAACGACTTATGGCTTGTAATATTTGCTTTGAATTCGCATTCTTCCCTCCTACTTGCATGTGTTCTATGTCGGCAGGGCCCGACCCCGCTTATACCTCAGCCGCCGTTAGCCCCGACCGGAGACCAAGGAGGGGACTAAGGAGTGAGGGGCTACGTGGCAAGTTAGGCTCCTGAGTCGCGATGCTCAGGAGTCCCCCTTGACGCGCGAACAACAAGTAGGGATAGGAGGCATAGGAGAGGATTGGTCGTTTCACGCCGGCAGGCCCAGCCCGCACAAGATACCTCAACCGCTGCTAGCCCCGCCCGGAGACCAAGGACGGGACTAAGGAGTGAGGGGCTATGTGACCAGTTAGGCTCCTGAGTCGCGATGCTCAGGAGTCCCCCTTGACGTTCAAACGAATTTTCATACCTTGGCTCCGCTCGGGAGGCGGCTACACGACCAGGTCCCGGGACTGGCTGGGTGGCGTACGTTCGGGCGAGGCCCAGGCGCAGCCCCCGTGTCCAGCCCCCTCGCGCGGCACTCCTGAGGGGAGGCGTTGGATGGCGCCGGACACTGAGCTCTGGGCTCCCTGAGGTTGAAACGGTTATGAGCCGCCCTCAGTTGTTTATCACCAGCGCGGAGCATAGCGCTTCCGTATGTGTATGGGCATAGCTGCTCCTCGGCAGTGTCGTCAGCCAGCGCAGAGCTGGGTGCTTCCACTGGTTCGTGGGAGGGGGCTCCCCTCCGGGAGGAGCCCTCGGGGCGTGTACAGCCCCACCCTGACACGTGGCCGGCATGGTAGGGATAGGAGAGGTGTATCTGGGCACCCGTGAGCCAGCGCGGGAATCACGAGGCCCTACCTCGAGGCGGGTTGCGCCTGGCTCTGGGGCCTTTATCATCGGTGTGTTCCTGCAGGGTTAGAATGCAAATGCTCTACGTCCTCAAGTCCCGGCCCTCGAGCTTGCTCAGCCGCCGCAGGTATGACAGGTCGCGATGCCGTGGGTCAAGGCTAGGGGTGAGGGCTGGAGAGCCAAGAAGAGCCCATGAGTCGCGATGCTCGTGTACCCCTTTTAACGTGCAAGCGCTTTGCATTAGGGGCGGAGAGGCCCGTGATGTAGTAGGCAATAATTGCATGAATCAGGTTAAGCGCGAAGGAGCAAATCCATCTAGATAGGTGCGGAGAGAGCATACGCCACTGGGTCTGGCCCGAGCAGCTTGGGGATAATGCAGCCCGAGGGGCGCCCCCAACAAGGTAAGTAAAGAACATAAGCAAAACGGATACATGTCGCGGGGACGGACCCACACAGCCTGGGAATGATGCAGCCCGAGGGGCGCTCCCAGCTGAAAATGAAACTTGGAAAGGTGTCACCTGATACGGTCGGAGATGGCGGGGTGTTGAGATAGTGGATGATGCGTGACGAGGACGCTGGCCCTCACGAGCCCTCCGGACCTGGAGCCTTGGGAGGCTCCGGGGGTACGGGGGGTTCCTCGAGAGCCATCTCCATCTCCGCTAGGACCGCGCGCTGCTTGACCTCCTGAGCCTCCAGAGCGCCCCTCAGCAGGCGCTGATGAGCGGCAACCGTGTTCGGTAGGCTGAAAGGCATGCGAACGTAGTTGTGAGGTGGACCCTCGCAACACCCCACGCGTGAGGGCCAGAGGCGCTCCTGAGACGCGGCTCAGTTGAGCCCTGGTATGTCGATGCAGATTCGCAGCCCAGCATCCTCGCCTGGATGTGGTGCCACGGCGGGCAAGCGGCGATAGCCACGCATGACTCTTTACTCCTATAGCTCCTGGGTGCTCCTCGTGATAAACTACTGAGGGTTTGGCCCTCCTTGCCTCATACCTTCCTGAGGGAAACGTGCCTCGAAGCACGCCTCCAAGTGGTGCCCGAGCGCCTCCCTCGTGACTCCGGCTAGGTCGGTGGCTCGCCATGAAAGAGCCCCCGAGCCCTGCCTGAGGAGAGCGCCGGGCGCGCCTTCCTATGCGTCAGAGGGTGGCGCCCTTGAACGGGCGCTGGTCATGTTGCCATGCCTCGAGGTGCCTACTCCAGAGGGCTTGGACCAGTGAAGCCTTCTTCTTCTTGGGGATCGCCTCGGGAAGTCTCCCGCCCTGTGATCTGGGTCTTGATTGCTGCGGCTTGAAGGCACGCCAAGAGAGCACACGGCATCTCTTTCCTCACAAGGCACTGTGATGACTCCCCCGCTTCCTGGCATCTTGAGGACATTGTAGCCATGGTGAGTCACTGCCATGAACTTGGCCAAAGCTGGGTACCCGAGGATGGAATTGTACGGCAGGCGAATGTGGGCGACGTCGAAGTCGATGAGCTCAGAGCGGTAGTTGTTGCGATGTCCGAAGGTGACAGGAAGGCAGACTTGCCCTATCGGGACGGTGGAACCATCGGTGACTCCGGAGAAAGGCTTGGTCGGCTGAAGCTGATCGTATGGCACTTGGAGATCGTTGAATGTTTTGACGGATAGGATGTTGAGTCCTGCTCCGCCGTCGATGAGGGTCCTGGTGACTTGCACGTTGCTGATGACTGGTGAGCAAAGCATGGGGAGGACTCCGGCCGTTGCCGCGCACTTGAGCTGATCCGCTGAACTGAATGTGATGACGCACGACGACCACCTGAGAGGGCGTGTGGCCTCTGGCTTGGGGAGGACTGCATTCACCTCGCGAGCAAACTGCTTGAAGATGCGCTGAGAGGCTGGGGCCTGAGCTCCACCCAGGATGCAAGCGATCGCGCGCGGCTCCTGGAAGCCCCCAGCCCCCTCGTCATGATGATTGTCTTCATACCTCCTTGGCGGCTGCGGCAGAGGTGGGAGCCCTGCATTGCCTTGAGGGCGATCCTCTCGAGGTTGGTCTCTCCAACCTCCCTCGCAAGGCTGGTCCTGCCAGCGGTCCTCGCGAGGTCTGTCACGCCATCCTTGGCGAGGGCCACGGTCTTCCCAGTGTCCTGCGCCTCTTCCTCCTCCTCGGTCGTAGCCTCGATCACTGCGGTCGGGGCGTCGGCTGATTCGCCCTTCTCGCACGGCCCTAAGCTCCTGGCATTCGTTGGTGTTGTGGGTGTGAAGATCGTGGTACACGCAGTACCGGCTGCCCTTGGAAGACTCGGGCTGATCCCTGCCTCGCTTGGTGTCTGGTTCTGCCGCGAGCACAGCAGTCCCCTTGTGCTTCACGTCCTTGGCCTTGGGCTTCTTCTCTTCTGGATCGGCAGTTAGAAGCTCGAGCAGGGAGAGGCACCCTTCCTCAGCCCTGGCGCCTTTGGTCGCCAAGTTGAACAGCTCCAGAGATGTGCAAAGGTCTTCATGCATCGCCAGCTCCTCCTTCATCTTGACATCGCGCACACCATCGGAGAAGGCTGAGATGATGGCCTCCTCAGTCACCTTGGGAATCTTGAGGCGTGCGTTGTTGAAGCACTGGATGTACTTCTGCAGGGTCTCTCCTGGCTGCTGCTTGATGCGGCGCATGTCGCTCAAGGCAGGAGGCCGGTCGCGAGTGCCTTGGAAGTTGGCGATGAAGCGGGTGCGCATCTCGTCCCAGAATGAGATCGTGCTGGGAGCCAGGTTCAGGAGCCAGGTTCGGGCTCCATCCTTCAGCGCCATGGGGAACCAATTCGCCATGACCTTTTCGTCTCTGTTGGCGGCTTCGATGCCCAGCTCGTAGAGCTGAAGGAACTCCGCAGGATCGGCGGTGCCGTCATAGCGAGGAGGCAGGTCTGGCTTGAACTTGTCTGGCCATGCGACACTGCGTAGCTCGGCTGTGTAGGCGCGGCAGCCTGCAGTGGCCACCAGAGCTCTCTGCTGATGCGGAGCTTGCTCTTGTGGATTCCCGCTCACCACTGCCTGGAGCAGCGCGGGGTCTTGACGTGGTGGCGCTCGAGCGTGGTCGCGGCGTTCCGGTGCCGGGAGCATGCGAGCACCTTCTTGGGGACGAGGGATCTCCTGGCAGCTCCTTTCTTGGTGCGTGGGCGCCGGGCGCGGAGGGTCTCGGCCCGGGGCCACGCGCCTTGGAGCCAGGGTTCCTTCTTGGGAAGGAGGTGGCGGGGGCACCTTCGGCTCCCTGCCTCCCACGCGTGGTGCGGGGCGGGGCAGCGAGAGGGACGGCGCGGACGAGCTCGGCGACGCGGTCGAGCCACTCCTTGTAGACGTCGTCGACGGGGCGGTAGTGCAGGAGCTTGTTTGCCGCGATGAGAGCGGCTCGGGCCTCCATGGGAGCGCGGAGCGCATGCGATGAAGAACCAGTAGGGGCGAGCGAAGGAGTGGCGGTGCGGTCGTCATGCCTCACGGATGGATGCAGGGACGAAGCCTGCTTCTTGTTCCCCGCCGGGCCAATGGCGGCGTTGGCGGCAGGCGATGGGGAACGACGGGGGTGTCCGCTGACGGGAGCCGTCTGGGCGACTCGAGCGGCGCGAGCATCCCGGCGCTTGGCGCGAGCTCGGCGAGCGTCAGCCATGGACACGACGGAAGATCACACACGACCAGCGGAAGAAAGATTCCGGCGCACCCCTACCTGGCGCGCCAAATGTCGGATTTCGGGTTCCGGCAGACCCTTGAGGTTCGAACACTGGGGTGCGCGCGGAGATCTTTCCCCTACCAGCTCATGCATGCAAGGATTGCAAGGGATCTAAACTACTAACGATGAACAACACAGAGACACGAGGTTTATACTAGTTCGGGCCACCGGTGTGGTGTAATACCCTACTCCAGTGTGTGGTGTGGTGGATTGCCTCAGGGGCTGAGATGAACCATACAATGGGAGAATAGCCTCGCGAGGGGCTGTTCTTGAGCTGGTGCGATGAACTGCTTGGGTGAGTCCTGTCGCCTCTCTCTCTCTCTAGGGGGTTCGACTTGTCTCCAGTCCGCCCCCTCTCCTTGTGGTAGCTAGCTCTATTTATAAAGGGAGGCCCTGGGCCTCTTCCCAAATAATGAGTGGGAAGGGCGCCAACAATTGGCCATTTTGAAGGGGAACATCTAGTACACTTATCCTGACTAAAGTTGGTCTTCGGCTGCCAAAGGCTCTGACGGTGACGCCGCCCTGGGCTCCACGATGACCTCCATCCTGCCGTTCTGCTGGTCTTGTTCTTGTTGCACTGAAGCGGTAACCTTTGCCTAATGCCTTGGCCTATGCTTGCCTCCTTTGTACCAAAGGGGAAATGAGGACACTGCGCGGGCTGGCACCCGCCTGGCGCCCGCCTGGCCTTGATCGCCATGGCTTGCATCACAGGGCACCCTCGCGAGGTACCCTGCCTTGATCTCTCCGCCTCCTCGCGAGCCTGCCTGACGAGGCTGCTCCTGAGGAAGGTTCCTGTCATCTGCCCTGTGAGGCTTGGCCCCTCGTGAGGGTCTTGAGCTTGAGCTGATGAAGGTGGGCCGCCCTGGGCCTCCACTTGAGCCACGCCGCAGGCCGCACGTAGGCAAGTCTGGGGACCCCCGTTCCTAGAACGCCGACATAGCAAGTGGTAAAAGTGAGCGTAAACAGTATTGCAATGATAGAAAACAAGGCCTAGTGAGGGAGTACCGGACTAGGGGGTGTCCGGATAGCCGGACTATGACCTTTGGCCGGACTCCTGGACTATGAAGATACAAGATTGAAGACTTCGTCCCGTGTCCGGATGGGACTTTCCTTGGCGTGGAGGGCAAGCTTGGCGATACGGATATGTAGATCTCCTACCATTGTAACCGACTCTGTGTAACCTTAACCCTCTTCGGTTCCTATATAAACCGGAGGGTTTTAGTCCGTAGAAAAGAACAAAAATCATACCATAGGCTAGCTTCTAGGGTTTAGCCTCTCTGATCTCGTGGTAGATCTACTCTTGTACTACCCATATCATCAATATTAATCAAGCAGGAGTAGGGTTTTACCTCCATCGAGAGGGCCCGAACCTGGGTAAAAATATCGTGTCCCTTGTCTCCTGTTACCATCCGCCTAGACGCACAGTTCGGGACCCCCTACCCGAGATCCGCCGGTTTTGACACCGACATTGGTGCTTTCATTGAGAGTTCCTCTGTGTCGTAGCCATCAGGAAGGATGCCTCATCCCGTCTTTAAAGATGGCACTGTTGCTAAAGAAGCTTTGGCTGTCGGCCAAACTCTCCGGCTAGGCGGTTTTCTTATGACCGCCTGTTCGGCCGCTGCGCCGACGATGACTTCTCGGGTCATCAAAAGCAATCTTCACGTTAGCTCGGAACTCACCGAGCAGTTAGATCCGATGGAGCTCTCCTCCTTAAACGAGCTCTTGGATCGCATCGCCGCCCTGGGAGTTGCTACAGACTATGATTAGATTGGGCCTAAACCCGATCTGAGAGAGATTAACTCTCCCCAGGTTACGCACCATGTTGCTATGGTAGAGGAACAATACGGCGACCCTCCTTCTATCTTAAGGACTAGCTACGTCCGGATTCCCGATCCCTCCATGCCGGATTCCCGTGGAGGAGAGGACGTCACTCAAGCCCTAAACCTAAAGTCAGGCAGCGGGCTAGATTCATTGGAAAACATCCAAGAATCCAAGCTTCCAAGTTCGGAAGCTCCTTGGCCCTTAAGTCTCAGATCGGGCGTGGTTCCGGATTTAATTCCACCCGCCCACCCAAACATAAGCGACCTATCTCAAATTCGGCAAGAGCTCTCAGAAACAAGACACCATTATCGGGCCGATTCCTCCGGTTATGGACGGGATAAAGGACTGCCGCGAGGAGGACGCAATCTCATTCTTCTGCAATAATTGCACGGACAACGGGATCCTCAACGCTATAAGTCGCCGCGACATTACACGCTTTGCTGAATTGGCGTCCATAGTACGAAAGTACTGTGCGATGGAAAGCGCCTGGAAAACCGAATTAAGATTTTGGGACAATCTGGCCTTAAACACAACCCCAGTCCGAAATAAAAGGGTGCATCATCGCCAGGCACCTGGGTTAAATACCAAAAAGCAAAAACCCTCTATAGGGCATGGAACCGTACTGGAGGGATGGCTCAATGGACCCTGTAAAATTCATAGTACAGAGGCCGCCACTCCAACTCATAGCCTTAGAGCATGTTGGATACTATGGCAGGGGGCCAAGAAGTGGCAAAGAGCTTCTAGCTCTAGAGCACCAGCCCAGGGATACCAGTACGGTATTAACAGTCTTTGAGACTTTCTCATCAAATAATTTGCGTAAACGAACACTCCGTAGCCTTGCCGAAGTCTACCAAGTAGCAACAATAAACCCATGGAGTGACACGGCTATTACCTTTAATGCCAGTGACGAACCTAAATTCCGAACAGCCCGAGCACCAGCCGCATTGGTCCTCAGTCCGATAGTGGACGGCTTTCTCCTTACCAAGGTACTCATGGACGGCGGCAGCGGATTGAACCTCATTTACGAGGAAACCCTCCGAAAAATGGAGATAGACTGGAGCCGCATTGAGCGAAGCAGCACAACCTTTAGAGGAATAATCCCCAGTCGGGAAGCATGCCGTACAGGAAAAATCACACTGGATGTGGTGTTCGGCACGCCGGATAATTACAGGTCCGAGGAGGTCACGCTCCAAGTGGCCCCGTTCAGCAGCGGATACCACGCTCTATTAGGGCGAGAGGCATTCACAATTTTTCAAGCTATAACCCATTACGGGTACATGAAGCTCAAAATGCCGGGGCCCAACGGAATTATCACTCTTGCTAGTGACCCGGACATAGCACTCCGCGCCGAAAATAAGACAGCCGCACTGGCCCTTGAGGCAATTTCCGAAGCCCTAGCGACCGAAGAACTCACTACGCTGCGCTCCACGGTGAATAGGGACGATGTGATACTCGATAAGAGATCCAAGTCCACCTCCTTTAAACCGGTGGACGAAATAGTCAAATTCTAAGTCCATCCAACGGACCCTACAAAAACGGCCTCCATCGGGGCACAATTAAATCCTGATGTAGACGCCGCACTAAGAGAATTCCTACGCAAAAATTGGGACATTTTTGCCTGGCACCCTTCAGACATGCCAGGAATCCCACGCCGGCTGGGCGAGCACAGCCTAAACATCCTAAAAGGATTCAAGCCAGTTAAACAGGCTCTTCGTCGTTTCTCAGAACCCAAGAGACAGGCCATGGGAGAGGAGCTAGCCAAACTATTGGAGGCCGGATTCATCAGAGATATAAAACATCCGGACTGGCTAGCAAACCTGGTGATGGTACCAAAGAAGGACAAATCCTGGCGCCTATGCGTCGATTTCAAGGACCTCAACAAGGCTTGCCCAAAGGATCCCTTCCCCTCCCTCGCATCGATCAAATTATCGACGCTACCGCAGGACACGATTCATTGTGCTTCCTCGATGCATACTCCGGCTACCACCAAATTAAGATGGCAGAGCCTGACCAAGCCGCAACGGCATTTATCACTCCATACGGCCCATTCTGCGTCAACACAATGCCCTTCGGGCTCAAAAACGCCGCGCAATATATCGGTGCATGTTTCGTATATGTCCGCAAACCAGATCGGCAAAACAAGGAGGCATACGAGACGATGTGGTCGTCAAAAGCAAGCATGTCGAAACTCTAGTAGATGACTTGAGGCTCACATTCGATAATCTCCGAACATATGACATCAAGCTCAACCCGGAAAAATGCGTTTTCGGAGTACCAGCCGGAAAGCTCTTGGGCTTGATTGTATCCCGTAGAGGAATTGAAGCAAACCCAGCCAAGATCCGAGCTCTATCACAATTGGATATCCCAAAAGACCTCAAACAAATACAAAAATTGACTGGATGCATGGCGGCTCTAAGCCGCTTTATCTCCCGCTTGGGAGAAAAGGCATTACCCCTTTATCGCCTCATCCGACGACCAACACTTCGAGTGGATTTGATGCATACACGGCCGGACTCAAGAAATAAAGGCCTTATTGTCAACAAACCCGGTCCTGGCCACGCCCAACATGGGCGAACCAATGCTATTATATATCGCGGCAACTCATCAAGTTGTAAGCGCGGTGCTCGTTGTCGAACGAGAAACGGACGGACACAAGTTCCCCCTTCAAAAACCAGTTTACTACGTGTCCACTGTCCTAACTCCATGCAAGTCACGGTACCCGCATTATCAAAAGATAGCGTACGCGGTGTTTATGGCATCCCGGAAGCTGCGACACTACTTTCAAGAGTGTTCGATAACTGTAGCCTCTGAAGTACCTCTGAACGACATTATAAACAACCGCGACGCGACGGGCCGGATTGCCAAATGGTCCATTGAGCTCCTCCCGTTCGACATAACTTATAAGCCACGGCGAGCTATTAAGTCGAAAGTTTTGGCCGACTTCGTCGCCGAATGGACCGAAGCCGAACTCCCTAAAGAGTACGGCGCATATTCCAACTAGATAATGCACTTCGACGGCTCCAAAATGTTGGCTGGCCTGGGAGCTGGCGTCGTTCTGACGTCCCCAACCAGAGATACAGTTCAATACGTACTCCAGATAATGTATACGGACTCCAACAACGCAGCCGAATACGAGGCCCTTCTACATGGCCTCCGGATGGCAGTCTCCATGGGCATTCAATGCCTAGAGGTGCGCGGGGATTCAAACCTCGCGATATCCCAAATAAATGGAGACTTTGATGCCAAGGATCCGAAAATGGCAGCTTATCGCAATGTCGTCCTAAAAATGTTGGCTCGATTTGAGGGGCTCGAATTTCACCATATAGCCCGGGATAACAACCAGGCAGCAGACATGTTGGCACGCATCGGTGCAAAGCGCGATGCCATCCCCCCCCCCCCCCCCAACATCTTCCTAGAGAGGCTGTTCAAGCCATCCGTATTATGGGAGGGAGAGTCCGGAAATAACAACCCGGACCCAACCGCACTGCCCCACACCAAACATTCTGACACAGTTGGTGGTTCTGCCAACGAAATAACACCCTCGGCCCACTTAATAATGGCAGTCATTGCCCCGTGGACAGAACCATTCCTAGCCTACCTAACCAGGCAGGAACTTCCCGAAGACCAAAACGAGGCCCGCTTCATAGTGGGACGATCTAAAGCCTATAAGGTCCATGAGGGAGAGCTTTATAAGAAAAGCACAACCGGAGTCCTTCAAAACTGTATCTCCGAAGAGGAAGGGCGGAATCTCCTGGCTGAAATTCATGCCGGACTCGGCGGGCACCACGTTGCAGCCCGGGCCCTTGTAGGCAAGGCCTTCCGTACAGGATTTTATTGGCCAACGGCCCGGGCAGATGCTCAGGACTTAGTCCAACGATGCATCGGATGCCAGCTCTTTGCTAATCAAAGCCACATGCCACCCACCGCCCTCAAAACTATACCCATCACCTGGCCCTTTGCGGTCTGGGGGCTTGACATGGTTGGACCCCTTAAAGGGGGAACCCACAAGCAAAAATACCTACTGGTCATGGTGGATAAATTCACCAAATGGATAGAGGCCAAGCCTGTTAAGACGGCCGAATCCGGACCGGTGATAGACTTCATATCAAGGGTCGTACACCATTACGGTGTCCCCCACAGCATCATCATTGATAACGACACGAACTTTACGGCCGACAGGTCAAACTCTGGTGCAAAAACATGGGCATCAAGCTCGACTACGCTTCAGTCTATCACCCTCAAACTAACGGTCAAGTTGTGCGAGCAAATGGTGTAATTATGAGCGGCATCAAACCCAGATTAGTGCGGTCCCTCAAGGAATCTAACACGCACTGGGTAGAGGAGCTCGACTCCGTACTCTGGGGGCTGCGGGAACACTCCGAATCGCACGACTGGATTTACACCATTCTTTATGGTATACGGCGCAGAGGCAGTTCTGCCCTGCGGCATAATTCATGACTCACCTCGCGTGCGCATGTACGAAGAAAGAGAAGCCGAGCTCGATCGGCAGGACAGTTTGGACGCCTTGGAGGAGTAGCGTGATGTAGCAAAAGCCCGTTCCGCATTCTATCAACAGCAGGCTCGAAGATATCAAAGCAGAGAAGTATGGGCCAAAACTTACAATGTTGGCGAGCTAGTTCTATGCCTGCCGGACAAGAAAAGGGACAAACTCAAGCACAAATGGGAAGGTCCCTTTATCATCGACCAAGTCCTGACCGGTGGAGCGAACCGTCTACGAGATGCATTGGATAACCGACTCGAGCCGAACCCATGGAACGCAGCCCGTCTCCGAAGATTCTACGCCTAGCGCCGGATTCTGAGTTCGTCTCCTTCCTCTGTCCATATTTTACACTTTAGCTGTCTTCTATTTTTCTCCTTCTCCCTCCTTCTTTTTTTTCTTCCCAGCCTTTCAAGGCTGGTTAGCGCATTGTTCGCACACACTTGACGCGCTATCCGCGCTCATTATACCTGGGGGCTTCTTTCACAGAAGCTTATTTATAAGGGCTTCATGCCCAATACATGTGTCACACTTCCGCATGTACCTTTTATTCACCATTATATGCATCGATATGACTTAAGTTTTGGCCAAGCTGGGTTGCCTGGCTCCTGTTACCCCTACATTCCCGATTGTTCGGCTAGGTGGTAAAGGGAGCACCTCTGCGATTGTTACTGCCGGGTCAGCCGGATGTGTACCTCAGACTGGGTGAAGCCGAAAGCTATCGTTCTTAAGAGAATATTCAGTCAGTGAACTAAAATAAGATTTCTTACCTATTTATTTATCTGCCCCCAGATGTTCTTCTGCTTTTTTCGCAGTCCGGACATGCACTTTAGGGCATGCCTCCCAGGGAAAGGAACCCCTAACGGAACTATTCCCCGTGGAAGATGTTTCTTACTAACCATGTAATATAACATAACTAGTTGGGCACTTGTCTGATAAAGCAATGATGACCCCTACGCCTGGTCTCCACGCATGCCCCGGTTTTTATATAACCGCAAGGGTATTCGGACACACTCCCGACTATTGGGTCCCGAGGTTGAAGCGAAAAGGTCCACTATGAAAAACGATCTACAATCCGGCTAGAAGGCATTTTACATGTCACCTTAAATTACATAGTCATTTTGACTGATTGTATTCCTCTTCAATGCCATCTAACAGTCTGTCTAGTTTACAGTCCTGCTGGGAATACTTTGCGGCCAATTCTACCTGGCCGTACACTAAGCTCACAGGATCTCCTTCCCATCGGGCCCCACAGTCCGACCTCGCCATGTGGTTTGGGTCAGCCTTCGTGTACGCGTCTTCACCATGGCCCAGCCTCCCTGGCGCCTTGACGGCAGGCCGATATCTTCCATAATCGGAAGCGCCGCCGTGCTCCCTGGAGCCTCTCTGCAAGCTCCCCAAGACCTTTGGGCAGGGAGACAGATGGCCACAAGGCCTGGGCGACGCCTTTCATCACCTGCCGAACTCGTTCGTGCAGTTGCATGAGCTCGGGAAGAAGGTCACCCGTAGAACCGGGCATTTCCTCTGCAGGACGGCCTGTGAGCATACCTACAGACATAACTCTGTTAGTCGACTTCCTCGCCAAACTCTTTTTTTTCAAAGTTCGTTTAAGCACTTACTAAAAATGCCGCGTCGAAGCCGCCGATTCTCCTTAACGGAGTCAGACAGCTGGGCCCGAACATCTTTTAGTTCCTCACCCAACTAGGTGTTGGCATCTTGGAGATTATTTTTCTCCTGCCTCACCCTCGTAAGCATGTTCTCGCCGGCCTTTAACTGGCGCAAGATCTGTTGCTTGTCCGGATCCACCCCGGCGCCATCTGCAATGTTATTGTTAGATTTATACACACGCCGCACTTTACAACATACTTATCTTTTAAAGCGTATATTACCAGAGGGAGTCTCTTTGGCTTCCCTGGCGCGCTTTATCTTGACCTCAAGTTGGGCTTTGCACTCTTCAAGCTCCAGGATAGTTGGGTATTCTTTTACGTAAGATCCTGCACAATAAATGATCCTTAAATCAGTTATTCTAACTATTTCAGGTCTCGGGGCTCTTGGCATATATAATCATTAAATTTCCTCACTCGTATGTCTTTTACATCTTTGCTCCGTGGCTCGCTAGACCATCTTGAGCGGCATGGAGGTGTGCATCTCCCAAATTGAAGGCGTTCAATGCTTCTTGGGAGAAACATGTGTCATGAAGAATTGTCCGGCGGCGCCTGTGATTCATGGCACTCTCCACCTCGGAGTTGGTGGCGGACAATCTGTCGGCATCCTCTGTCGGAGGAGCATCTGACGCACGCCTCGTGTTCGCCTCCACTTCTGGGCCTGGCTTTGAAGCCTGGCTGGCGGAGGCTAGATTGGCAACCCCTCCGGATATAGTCCGGCGAGCGCTCTTTTTCCTGAAGAGTGCATGAGCATTAGTATGCCTTCCGGAACAAAACCTAGGAATAAGGCGACACGCCATACCGTTGCACCGGCGTTTCAATCTGGACCGCACTTCTTTTTAGCCTGCTGGGCCGTGCTGCCCCTTGTTGGCTAGCCACCGCAGGCTCGGCCTTCCGCCTCAAGGGCTCCCCCTGCAAAACACCGTTGGTATACGGTGATCAAAAATAAGCACGGATGAATCGTTCTCAAAGTATTGGGGCTTCGGTCTCAGTTACCTGTGAGGCTGGAAGTATTCCGGGGTAATTGGCCGTAATGGCAACCAGGGCATTATCAATGCTCAGTTGGTGAAATACCCCTTCGATCAACTCCACCGATATGTCCGGATCCTCTTGGGAGGCCGGATCGAGGAACCGTTCCGGATCTTCGGGTTGTGGAGGCGGGCTGTTTATATCCTTTAAGGCCTGGCGCAGTTCCTGCGTCGAAATCACAAAATGAGATACTTGACCATGGGAATATGGATCGGATGGGCAAAAGGAAATGTCCGCTTACCCAGCTTGGAGGATTGTTCATAGAAAATCCGTCCTGTGGATTGACGCGAAGAAATTCCTCCTCTTCTCCCTTGTACAATGCGGACAAGGTCTTCATCAGATCGGCGACCGATCCCGGCCCCATACGGCCATGACGGGTGGCATCATCCTCCCTGTTGAAATCCCACATGGGGTGGCCTCTATACTGGAGCGGCTGCACCCCTCGCATAATGCATGTGGCCATGACTCCGATCATGGTCAGTCCGGAACGAGCCAACAACCTTATTCGGCTCATCAGGTAAAGGACGTCCCTGTCATTTTCCCTCTGAGAGCTCCATGGACGCCAGCTTAGGCGTTTCTTCAAAGGAGCATTACTGAACTCTGGGAGGCCGATCCAAATAGAGTCCGGCAGGGGGACATCTTCTATATAAAACCATTCTGAAGGCCAGTCTTCGGACGCCTTCTTCGGGGTTCCGGATAGGTATCCGGTCCCGGCGATGCGCCATTGTTCGGCTCCGCCCACTTGATATATCGACCCCTCCTGAGAACGGGGTACGAGGCAGAATAATCTCTTCCACAGCGTGAAATGAGCCTCGATGCCCAAAAACAGCTTGCAAAGGGCCACGAAGCCCGCAATATGCAGAATGGAGGCAGGCGTAAGGTTGTGCAACTGGAGGCCGTAGAACTCCAGGAGCCCCCGGAGAAACGGATGAATTGGAAATCCGAGCCCTCTTATCAAATAAGGGACAAGGCATACCCGCTCTCCTTGGGAGGGACTGGGGATGCTCTCCGCTTGCTTTCCGCCCTTATAGGTGGCGAGTCCGGCTCGAACCGGAACCATGAAGGCCGGGGGAAGAAATCCCTTGGTTTGGAGCGTCACTAGCTCGCTATGCAGGACACAGCATCTCTCCCAATCTCCAGGCTGAGGACTGGGAGGGCAAGAGGAGGAGCCGCGTCGACTGTCCATGATGGAATGGATTTACATCGGATGCGCCGATGAAAGCTTCATGAAGGGAAGATGGTGTGATTCGGATCTAGATCCTCATCTCTTATATAGGCAGCTCATTTGCGCAGCTAGGGGGGGAATGTAAAAATACCCTGGCTGTTCACATTCCTTCAACACGTGGAAGATGGTCATTATTGGGCGTGGAAGCCAAGGAGCGTGATATTTATGAGAAGCCGGACACTATTCAACAGGTACATAGGATTTGGAGAAGAACCTGCCTTGCAATGCCGAAGACAATCTACGCGCAGGACTCGTCGTCATTGAAGCCTGGTTCGGGGGCTACTGAGGGAGTCCCGGATTAGGGGGTGTCCGGATAGCCGGACTATGACCTTTGGCCGGACTCCTAGACTATGAAGATACAAGATTGAAGACTTCGTCCCGTGTCCGGATGGGACTTTCCTTGGCGTGGAGGGCAAGCTTGGCGATACGGATATGTAGATCTCCTACCATTGTAACCGATTCTGTGTAACCCTAACCCTCTTCGGTGCCTATATAAACCGGAGGGTTATAGTCCGTAGAAAAGAACAACAATCATACCATAGCCTAGCTTCTAGGGTTTAGCCTCTCTGACCTCGTGGTAGATCTACTCTTGTACTACCCATATCATCAATATTATTCAAGCAGGAGTAGGGTCTTACCTCCATCGAGAGGGCCCGAACCTGGGTACAAACATCGTGTCCCTTATCTCCTGTTACATCCGCCTAGACGCACAGTTCGGGACCCCCTACCCGAGATCCGTCGGTTTTGACACCGACACCTAGGGTTCATACTTTCACTAGTGCAAGTTCTCTCAACAATAATAACATAATTGGATCATATAACTATCCCTCAACATGCAACAAAGAGTCACTCCAAAGTCACTAATAGCGGCGAACAAATGAAGAGATTATGGTAGGTGCAGAAACCACCTCAAAGTTATTCTTTCCAATCAATCCGTGGGCTATTCCTATAAGTGTCACAAACAGCCCTAGAGTTCGTACTAGAATAACACCTTAAGATACAAATCAACCAAAACCCTAATGTCACCTAGATACTCCAATGTCACCTCAAGTATCCGTGGGTATGATTATACGATATGCATCACACAATCTCAATTCATCTACTCAAACCAACACATAGAACCTCAAAGAGTGCCCCAAAGTTTCTACCGAAGAATCATGACGAAAACGTGTGCCAACCCCTATGCATAGGTTCCCAATGTCACGAAACCCGCAAGTTGATCACCAAAACATACATCAAGTGGATCAATAGAATAACCCATTGTCACCACAGTTATCCCATGCAAGAAATACATCAAGTGTTCTCAAGTCTTTAAAGACTCAATCCGATAAGATAACTTCAAAGGGGAAACTCAATTCATCACAAGAGAGTAGAGGGGGAGAAACATCATAAGATCCAACTACAATAGCAAAGCTCGGGATACATCAAGATCGTGCCATCGAGGGAACACGAGAGAGAACACGAGAGATAAATAGATCAAACACATAGCTACTGGTACATACAATCAGCCCCGAGGGTGAACTACTCCCTCCTCGTCATGGATAGCGCCGGGATGATGAAGATGGCCACCAGTGAGGGTGCCGGAACGGGCTCCCGAGATATTTTTGGTGGCTACAGAGGCTTGCGGCGGCGGAACTCCCGATCTATCTTCTGGTCTGGAAGTTTTACGATACGTAGGTATATATGGGTGCAGGGGGTACGTCGGTGGAGCTACGAGGTCCCCACGAGGCAGGCGGCGCGCCCTAGGGGGGTGGGCGCACCCCCACCCTCGTGGCCAGATCCCGTATCTTCTGACGTAGAGTCCAAGTCTATCCGGTGGCTTTCCTTCCAAAAATAACTTCTCCAGTTGATTTCGTTCCGTTTGACTCCGTCGATATTCCTTTTCCTCGAAACACCAAATAGGCATAAAACAGCAAATCTGGGCTAGGCCTCCGGTTAATAGGTTAGTCCCAAAATAATATAAAAGTGGATAATAAAGCCCAAGTATTGCCCAAAACAGTAGATAATATAGCATGGAGCAATCAAAATTATAGATACGTTGGAGACGTATCAAGCATCTAAGCTTAATTCCTGCTCGTCCTCGGTAGGTAAATGATAAAAAGAATTTTTGATGCGGAGTGCTACTTGGCATAATTTCAATGTAAATCTTCTTAATTGTGGTATGAATATTCAGATCCATAAGATTCAAGACAAAAGTTCATATTGACATAAAAATGATAATACTTCAAGCATACTAACAAAGCAATTATGTCTTCTCAAAATAACATGGCCAAAGCAAGCTATCCCTACAAAATCATATAGTCTGGCTATGCTCTATCTTCACCACACAAAGTATTTAAATCATGCACAACCCCGATGACAAGCCAAGCAATTGTTTCATACTTTTGATGTTCTCAAACTTTTTCAATCTTCACGCAATACATGAGTGTGAGCCATGGACATAGGACTTATATGTGGAATAGAATGGTGGTTGTGGAGAAGACAAAAGGAGAAGATAGTCTCACATCAACTAGGCGTATCAACGGGCTATGGAGATGCCCATCAATAGATATCAATGTGAGTGAGTAGGGATTGCCATGCAACGGATGCACTAGAGCTATAAGTATATGAAAGCTCAACAAAAGAAACTAAGTGGGTGTGCATCCAACTCGCTTGCTCAACGAAGCCTAGGGGCATTTTGAGGAAGCCCATCATTGGAATATACAAGCCAAGTTCTATAATGAAAAATGCCCACTAGTATATGAAAGTGACAACATAGGAGACTCTCTATCATGAAGATCATGGTGCTACTTTGAAGAACAAGTATGGTAAAAGGATAGTAGCATTGTCCCTTCTCTCTTTTTCTCTCATTTTTTTAATTGGGCCTTTTCTCTTTTTTTATGGCCTCTTTTTTTTCATTTTTCTTTTTTTTTAATTTTTCGTCCGGAGTCTCATCCCGACTTGTGGGGGAATCATGGTCTCCATCATCCTTTCCTCACTTGGGATAATGCTCTAAAGAATTATGATCATCACACTTTTATTTTTCTTACAACTCAACAATTACAACTCGATTCTTAGAACAAAATATGACTCTATATGAATGCCTCCGTGATGTACGGGATGTGCAATGACTCATGGGTGACATGTATGAAAGAATTATGAGCGGTGGCTTTGCCACAAATACGATATCAACTACATGATCATGCTAGCAATATGACAATGATGGGCGTGTCATAATAAGCGGAACGGTGGAAAGTTGCATGGCAATATATCTCGGAATGGCTATGGAAATGCCATGATAGGTACGTATGGTGGCTGTTTTGAGGAAGGTATATGGTGGGTGTATGATACCGCGAAAGGTGAGCGATATTAGAGAGGCTAGCAATGGTGGAAGGAAGAAGAGGTGCGTATAATCCATGGACTCAACATTAGTCATAAAGAACTCATATACTTATTGCAAAAATCTACAAGTTGTCAAAGCAAAGTATTACGCGCATGCTCCTAGGGGGATAGATTGGTAGGAAAAGACCATCACTCATCCCCGACCGCCACTCATAAGGAAGACAATCAATAAATAAATTATGCTCCGACTTCATCACATAACGGTTCACCATACGTGCATGCTACGGGAATCACAAACTTTAACACAAGTATTTCTCAAATTCACAACTACTCAACTAGCATGACTCTAATATCACCATCTTCATATCTCAAAACAATCATCAAGCATCAAACTTCTCTTAGTATTCAACACACTCATAAGAATTCTTACAAATCTTGTATGCTTAGCATATTAGGATTATTTAAGAAAATTACCATGCTATTTAAGACTCAAAATAATATAAGTGAAGCATGAGAGTTCATATATTTCTTCAAAATAAAACTACCACCATGCTCTAGAGTTCATATATTTCTTCAAAATAAAGCATGAGATTATGGTAGGGTACGAAACCACCTCAAAGTTATTCTTTCCAATCAATCCGGTGGGCTATTCCTATAAGTGTCACAAACAGCCCTAGAGTTCGTACTAGAATAACACCTTAAGATACAAATCAACCAAAACCCTAATGTCACCTAGATACTCCAATTTCACCTCAAGTATCCATGGGTATGATTATACAATATGCATCACACAATCTCAATTCATCTACTCAAACCAACACATAGAACCTCAAAGAGTGCCCCAAAGTTTCTACCGGAGAATCACGACGAAAACGTGTGCCAACCCCTATGCATAGGTTCCCAATGTCACGAAACCCGCAAGTTGATAACCAAAACATACATCAAGTGGATCAGTAGAATAACCCATTGTCACCACGGTTATCCCACGCAAGACATACATCAAGTGTTCTCAAGTCTTTAAAGACTCAATCCGATAAGATAACTTCAAAGGGGAAACTCAATCCATCACAAGAGAGTAGAGGGGGAGAAACATCATAAGATCCAACTACAATAGCAAATCTCGGGATACATCAAGATCGTGCCATAGAGGGAACACGAGAGAGAACACGAAAGATAGATCAAACACATAGCTACCGGTACATACCCTCAGCCCCGAGGGTGAACTACTCCCTCCTCGTCATGGATAGCGCCGGGATGATGAAGATGGCCACGGTGATGGGTTCCCCCTCGGCAGGTGCCGAACAGGCTCGAGAGGTTTTGGTGGCTCTGAGAGGCTTGCGGCGGAACTCCCGATCTATTTTCTGTTCTGGAAGTTTTACGATACGTAGGTATATATGGGTGCAGGGGCTACGTCGGTGGAGCTACGAGGGCCCCACGAGGCAGGGGGTTGTGCCCTAGGGCGGTGGGCGTGCCCCCCACCCTCGTGGCCAGCTCCCGTATCTTCTGACGTAGAGTCCAAGTCTATCCGGTGGCTTTCCTTCCAAAAATAACTTCTCCAGTTGACTTCGTACCGTTTCGACTCTGTCTGATATTCCTTTTCCTTGAAACACTGAAATAGGCATAAAACAGCAAATCTGGGCTGGGCCTCCGGTTAATAGGTTAGTCCCAAAAATAATATAAAAGTGGCTAATAAAGCCCAATATTGCCCAAAACAGTAGATAATATAGCATGGAGCAATCAAAAATTATAGATACGTTGGAGACGTATCAGGCGCGCCCGGGGGGCAGGCACGCCCCCACCCTCGTGGACAGGCTGTGGGCCCCCTGACATGGATTTTTCTTCCAGTATTTTTAATATTTTGCAAAAAGATGTTCCGTGGAGTTTCAGGTCATTCCGAGAACTTTTGTTTCTGCACATAAATAACACGATGGAAAGTCTGCTGATAACAGCGTCAGTCCGGGTTAGTTCCATTTAAATCATGCAAGTTAGAGTCCAAAACAAGGGCAAAAGTGTTTGGAGAAGTAGATACGACGGAGACGTATCAGAGATGTGAGGAGCTTTTTTATTAGAAAATACCCATTGAGAGTAAGACAGTTATCTGAAGTAGATCAACCGAATTATTCCTTTGATATTTTTTAACAAAACAAACGCAGGCTTATGTTTCCCAAGAAATTACCATATGAGAGTTCTCTACACCTCCAGTTTATATGCTGCACATGGCACTTACCTCTTCCAGTTAGATCTATTTCATTGTGCGTTGTCTCCCACATTTCTTTCCCTGGAAGTCCTCGGATGAATCTTTGGTGATTATAGTTGCATATATAACACATCTTCGGATGTAAACCACTGGAAACGTGGAAGGCATTATTGGTTTGGTGCGAATATCCACTAAACTCATACGTAAGTATGACATGGGTTGGCCTCTTTCCCTCTACCAGAACTCTACTTATTTCACTTGTTATGCATCTTATGTTTTCTAATTAGGTGACAAACAGCTTATTCCTTTACGCTTCAACATGTACTGCAGGGCTCTCCAGTTACTCAATCAAAACTTTATAGGTAAGCTCCTTACTTTCCTTCTTGCTATAATTTCAACAATTATTTGTCAGTTACGATGATAACATGGAAACCACAGTTAGTCTTAATTAGCAAATAAGACTTGGTTTTCAATCAGAAAGTTGTTGCCAAATAAATATTTCTTACCTCTGAGTCCGAAACCAATTATTTCACTGCAAGATTACAAGAAGTGCTAATATTCCAATATGCCACATTTTATGCTAAGTGTCTTTATTAATGTTCTTGCGAAGTATTGTCCACTATATATTCAATAAAAATAAAGAGTTATGCATGTATTACTCCCTCTGTTCCTAAATATTTATCTTTTTAAAGATTCATTCATTTTGCTCCGTATGTAGTCACTTGTTGAAATCTCTAGAAAGACAAATATTTAGGAACGGAGGGAGTACTTGGTAGTGGTTTATTCTGCTTCTTCAAATTGCAAAAAGGCAACACTTCTTTTTTGCTACTTGCAATATTTTATTTTGTGTCACGATGATTGGCATTCAATTCATAACTAAATTCTCTCTATTTAATCTGCTTATTATAGGTCACAATTTCATTCCAGCCGCCATTCATTCTTTGTGATTCAGTTTTGGTTTGTTGCTCATGTAGTTTGAATATAAATTTGTTATATGTTTTTAATGCTTTTTATGACCATTGTTTCACAGGTCTGTTAGCATGGTGGAAGCCAAAAATACACGCACGAGCGGCAGCAGCCCACGAGGTGCTTTCCCGGCTTCTGCTGCGTGCCTCTTCGAACCTACCCCTGATGCATTGGTAAAATTACCCCTTTGCCACTGTATGGGTCGACCCAGAGGCCAGGACCAATCCCGGGTACAACGACAGAAATCATCTCGCTTCTCGTCTCCCTCTCTCTGGCGATTAGGGTTGTCGCCACGCTGCCGCCAGGGGCTGACCACCGGCCTGGTCCCTCGTCCCTACCGGCGCACCACCGAACGCCTCCACCCCCATCCTCCTACGTCCCCATCCGCCCTAAGAAGCTCTCCACTCCGCCGCCAGGAGCACTTCTGTTGCCCTTGCCACTGCAAATCAGGGGAGAGGACCATCGGCTAGCCACCACAGTCAGTCGCCTCCATGCCCCCATCCGTCGGACGAGCTTCTCCACCCATCCGAGCTGCCCAACCGCAAGCTAGCTCGCTGAAGGTACTTCCGAATATTTTACAGCTATTATTACTATAAATGATTATCAAAACTTCAAAACTACTGTCTTGCTAGCATGTCTTAGTAGATTACTACAGTATATGAGACCGTTGATAGCTACACACACAAAAAGCAAACAAAATGTCTGGTATAGCACATACCAATCACATTGCCAGTTGGCCCCGTCGAGTGCACCTTTTCTTCTAGTTAGTAAATAAAAGATGAATTGGTTTTGCGGCCTCAGCAAATAGCAAAGGAGGAGTGGCGTCACCGGTGACTCCAGACCTCCCTGTCCCCGACAGCAACCAAATATTTGAGGTTAGGAAACCCCATTCCCTTCATCTCCTCCATCTCCTAGTAATAATCTGTTTATGTTATGTCCTTGAGGAAAACCCTAGCTTGATTTCCCCTCATAACCCTAACTTTCCCTTACTGCAACAGTGGAGTGGAGGGAGGAGTGCGGCTGCTGAGATAAGGGGAGGTAGATAGGCGATGAATCCAGTTGAGATTCCCCACTAGTAACATCCAGCTTCTCTTTCGCAAAAAAAACATCCAGCTTCTCTCTCCATAACTTTGTGAATGTTATGTTGTATGTCAATTTGTTTTTGGGTGGCTGCTGCTATTTCAGGTTCGATCCCGTTCCCAACTCAGTGTGTGCGGATGGAAAGAGGCTGCGGCAATCTGCAATGCCTGTTGACCCTGTGTCCAAGGTGCTCGACGATGATAACCTTCTCATCGAGATCCTCCTCCTAATCGGCTACCCCACCACCCTCATCTGCGCTGCTCTCGTCTACAAACGTTGGTTCTGTCATGCCTCTGACCCTGCCTTCCTCTGCCGCTTCCGCAAGGTCCACCCGCCCCGCCTCCTCGGTGTATATTTCAAGACCAGGGCGAACCGCTCACGCTTTGTGCCAATGCTACTGCAGCCCCCAGAGAATGATGCAGTCATCAGCTACGCAAGCTCCGGCCTGGATGCACATAAACTCATGTTGGATGACTGGAATGACATCATCTTCACCAAAACATTTAACAACTGCGATGAAGAACCCGGATCAATACATATAGTGGGCAACCCGCTCTGCCCTGCGAGAGGCATGGTTATCGTACCTCCCTTCCCATGCTACGGGCACCAGGACGGCTATTTCTACAAGTTCTGTAAAGTCCTATTCGAAGAAGAAGGTGATGGCTTGTCATACTTCTGTGTGCAGAGTGAACTTTCTAATGATGGAAGAAAATCTACGGTGTATGTGTATATGTTGCAAGATGGTGTTTGGTGCTTGCATACCTCACCAACGACACAGCTTCCTTGTCGGCCACAGATACTGAATTCTTTGCTTGTTGACAATAAAATATACATGGCGGCCACCCAAACTGAAATTCTTGTGTTGGATTTGACAGCCTCAAGTTTCTCCACATTTCAGGTCCCACAAGGGTTGGTTATTGGTTACAAACGAACCATGTTGTCACGGGCATATGATAATTCTGGTGTGTATCTCATTCATTTGAACGGGCTTCAGCTTTGCATTTGGCTGCGCACAGGGGACAACTGGTTGCTGGTGGATACCATTTGCTTGCGTGAGATGTATGCTAAATTGAGGATGCCTGATCTTACAGATTGGGTGTGGATAAATCAGGTGGGGGTAAATGCTGAGTTTGTTTTCTTGAGGATGGGTCGATGCCTAGTCTATGTGGTTATCAAGTGCAGGAAGTTGTGTAAAGTGTATGAGATGACAAGCGAGGATCGATGGTTGGGTCGTGTCCATCCTTGTATGATGATTTGGCCTCCCACATTCCATGCGCTCAAGGATGGTCGTGCAAGGTTTGTGTTTTGGCCTTTGGGTGATGTTATTGTATTTTGTTTTTGCGTGGTCGCATTAGAAGCATAGATGAAACATTTATAATAGGAGGATGAGGGTGTCCCCTGTGTATGGGTGCTTGGTCGGCATGCTGGGAAGGAAAATGGAGGAACTGGGAATAAGTATGCAAATTTAGAGGAATGGGGGTTTGCTTCTGAACTATGATCCTCAAGATATCATGTCTCAGATTGTTAATGCTGATTGTTTTCGAAATGTTATCGTATAATAGAGTTAAGTGGTTTTCCTGGAAGCATTCTTGTGTTTATGCATCAAACGTTTTACACTGGCATGCTTGCGTCTATGTATCTCTTCTGATTGAGATGTATCGCTACGAACTTCTTGCTCTTATATGACAAGGGTATAACAATATAATCTAACAACTTGTGCGATAGGTACATGGTTGATGTTCCTTTCACCCTCCTCCATGGCCATGCTGTATTTCTGGAAGAGTTCTTATCATTTTGACTTTTTCTTTCCGCGTGATAATCATCTGACCTCGTTGTACAACCAGATGTCTTTTCATTTGTTTTGATCTTGTCACCGTTAATTGTCGCCATCCTTATTATTGGTCTGCTTTGCTTGGAACAGTGATGCCATGTGAAGATGAGGAAGGCCTTGGATCAAAGAAGAGCGACTACGGCTGGATGGTGTGGTATATTAGGATTAAACACGACTGCTAGTCCGTGCCGTTCTATGCACGTGCATATGCATGTGTCCGTGTAGGTTTCCTAATCCATCAGCGAGTAGGACTACTAGTTGGCCAGAATATCCCCCATAACCTGTATCACCGATCAAACAAATAAAAGAACTACCAGGCTCGAGACGAGCCTGTAGCTATCCATCGTTTTCTGTTCGCAAGTTACGAGCCGCTCCGACCCGATGCAAGCCCAGAGTTCACGTCCGTACATAAATCTACAGCAACATGCAAGACGTGCACGTACTATTAGCTAGCCAAAGAATCCATTAAGCTGCTTGACTGCTTGCTTGAGGCTTAGCTTTGTACGTACGTGTTTAGTAGATCCTGGGTGATTTGATCTAGGGATCAAAAACCAACAATTGGTTTCAGAGCCTCGACGATCTACGATCTACGATGACGGACAACGACAAGGAGTCGGTCAAGTCTGGCAACGGTGGTTTCAAGGCGAACAAGAACGGCGACAAGGTGAAGAAGGGCGGCAAGTCGGCGACCAGTGGTGGCGGAACGGGCGGCGCCAACGTGCAGGCACATCGCAACATCCGCATCCAGTACCCGATGCTCACCCGACGCCAACTACGGCGTGTGGGCAGTGAAGATGAAGATCATTCTCCGAATCCTGTGAGTGTGGCAGGCCATAACGGACGACGACGTCGACCAGGAGTGCGACGAAGGTGCCACGGCCGCCATAGCCCAGTCTGTGCCGGATTCCGTGCTGATGACATTGGCGGAGTTCCAGACAGCAAGAAAGGCGTGGAACGCACTCAAAGAGATGAGGATCGGAGAAGATCACGTCACGAAGGCTCGGGCACAAGTGCTGAAGCGCCAATTTCACAAGTTGCAGATGGAGGAAACTGAATCGGTGAACGACTATGCCATGCGTCTGACTACTTTGGTGGGAGAGATCCGCGCACTTGGTGCAAAGCTCGACGAGACCGAGATTGTGGAGAAGTTTTTCAGTTCGATGACTGATAAGTTCATGTACATCATCGGCACGCTCGAGAAGCTTTACGACATCGACGACATGACCATAACGGAGGCGATCGGACGCTTGCGGACATGGGAAGAGAATGCTCGTGGCTGTCGGAAAGGCAAAGGAGGAGGTAGTGACCAACTCATGTACTGCGCATGATTGGGAGTCCCCAAGTAGCAAAGGAAGGCATAGCGTTGGCGAAGGCTCAAGCAACGCAAAGCGCGGCGGACAAACCGAAGAAGGCAAAGGAAAAGGCAAGCCACAAGGTTGTGGTAAGGCGGACCGATCTAAAGAGCGGAAGCCACAGAACTTGGATATGTCCGAGGTCAAGTGCTATAACTATAACGAGATGGATCACTTTGCAAAGGATTGTCCGGAGCCTGACAAGCGGGAGATCAAGGCAAATTTGGCAAAGCAGGAAGATGAACGTCCAGGTCTTCTGATGGCCAAAGTTTGTGATCTCGCGAAGCCTAAAAAGCGGGAGATCAAGGCAAATTTGGCGAAGCAGGAAGACGAATGTATAGGTCTTCTGATGGCCAAAGTTTGTGATCTCGTCCAAACAACGGTTGTGAAACCAAGCCGGAAGGTGCTACTTCATGAGAAGAAAGTAATACCGAAGTTATCCGGAAACCAGCATGTGTCATGGTTGAAAGGATCGATATGGTTGACTAGAGGGGGGGGTGAATAGGCAACTAACAATTTTTAAGCTTTTCTTAGCCAAATTAAACTTTGCAATAATAAAGGTTGTCTAGATGTGCAACTAGGTGAACAACCTATATGATGCAACAACACTAGCACACGAGCAAGCAAGGATAGGAACAACAAATAAGCTAGCACAAGTAAAGGGATAAGATAACCAAGAGTGGAGCCGGTGGAGACGAGGATGTGTTACCAAGTTCCTTCCTTTTGAGGAAATGCGTCTCCGTTAGAGCGGTGTGGAGGCACAATGCACCCCAAGAAGCCACTAGGGCCACCGTATTCTCCTCACGCCCTCACACAATGCGAGATGCCGTGATTCCACTATTGGTGCCCTTGAAGGCGGCGACCAACCTTTACAAGCAAGGTTGGGGCAAACTCCACAACAACCGGAGGCTCCCAACAACAACAACAAACCCACGAAGCTTCACCACAATGGAGTATGGCTTGAGGTGACCTCAACCGTCTAGGGTGCTCAACACCCAAGAGTAACAAGATCCATAAGGGATAGGTGGGGAATCAAATATCTCTTGGTGGAAGTGTAGATCTAGGCCTTCTCAACGATCCCGAGCAAATCAACAAGTTTGATTGGCTAGGGAGAGATCGGCGAAAATGGAGCTTTGAGCAACAATGGAGCTTGGGGGAAAGAGGTAAGTCAACAAGGAAGAAGATGACCCTTTATATAGTGGGATAACACATCCAACCGTTATCCCACTAACCAGCCCGCATGAGGCGGTACTACCGCTGAGTCAGGGCGGTACTACCGCTAAGAGCGGTACTACCGCTCCATACCTAGCGGTACTACCGCTCTACCACAGAGCGGTACTACCGCCAGAGAAGAGCGGTACTACCGCTTGGAGCGGTACTACCGCCGCTACTGCCGCCCCTAGTGCCGCAAAACCCGACACGAGAAAACACCGTCTCGAATCGAGGCGGTAGTAGTATGATACTACAGAGGTAGTAGTCGAAGCCAGAGCGGTACTACCGCTCATCGGAGCGGTACTACCGCTGGGGCGGTACTACCGCTCGGCTGGCGGTACTACCGCTGAGGGCTTTGGCGGTACTACCGCTGAAGGCGCGGTATCGCTGCCGCACGCAGGCAAGGCTGAAGTGCAAGAGAGAGGGGCAGCTCCAGAGATGCAAAGGGAAGACGACGGGTGTGAAAAGGATGTGTGCGTGATGATTCCACCCTAGCCTTACCACCGCGGATCCCCTCTTAATAGTACGGGACTCCTACGAAACTAGTCCACCAACAACGAACCGCAGGAGCTACACCGTCTTGAGTAAAAACACCGAGGGGATTAAATCGTCTCGTGCCAATGGATGATCTTCTGAAAGAACTTAACGCACACGATTAGTCCGCAAAAGCATTGTCATCAATCACCAAAACCACTAGGGAATAAATATGCCCTTACAATCTCCCCCTTTTTGGTGGATTGATGACAATACGGGATTTGCAAAAACATGATATATGGAAAGCGTACAAATCGACGGTCCTAACATGTAGTTGGGCTCCCCCTCGATGTGTGCTATTTTAAATAAGTGCTTTGGTCTGCACAGCACACATACTTGGATCAAAGCTCCCCCTACACTTTGGAGACCAATAATATAAGCATGAAGCATGAGAGCAGCATAGAAGATATAACAAGATAGGCATGCAACTCATGAGCTAGATAGACATAGATAATGAAACTGAAGGGGAAAGGTAGCATATGTCTCACACCATATGACTCGAAATGCGAAACTTAGGTCTCACGGACAAACCAACCAAAGCAAGCCAACTAAAACGACAAACGACAACGAAAAAGACACACACGCAAATCCCTAAGCTCTCTCCCCCTTTAGCATCGAGACACCAAAAAGGAGAGGGAGCGCTGCTCTGACCCTGTGAGAGAGCAATCGAGGAACACACGATCGAGCCCAGCAGAATCATCGGCATCACCGTCGTCGATCTGAAGTGCTCGGTCTCGAGAATCGGTCCATGGGCGGTCTGCTGAATCCACCTCCTCCTCGATGGCTGGTCCTCGATCCACTCGGGCGGTGGCGCCTAACCGCGATGAGCTCCTTGTGGCGACCTCGGGCCTTCTTCTCCGCCACGTGAGCCATGTCTTGACCGTGAGACTCCATGCGAAGAGCTTCTTGACCTTGGCCTTGAGCTTGGGCCCAAGATGGCTCTGTCCCGGAGGGCACGAAGTCATCATCTTCATCCTCACCTCGCCTCCTCGTCGGCCTCCATAGCAGCAGCAGATGACGGAACACCAGTCTTAGGGGCTTGAGTGCCCCAGTTCTCCTTCTTCCTCAGACGCTTGACATCGTGAGAGACCAAATCACCAAGCTCCAGTGCCTCCTTGGGATAGACATGCTCCCAGGCCTTCTCAATGAGCAGCATAATGAAAGGAGCATAAATTGGGCATTTGCGCTCGGAGATGGCAGAAACTAGCTCAGACCACATAACATGAGAGATATCCAAGGGCTCTCCGGTGCTCTGTCCCTTCTCCTGCTGACAGAAGAGAAGCATGTCCACAAGATAAGAGTGAACCTGGTCCAGATTCGATCGAGGGAAAAGCGTCTCTCTGAAGATACGGTGAAGGATATCCAGATAGGCGGGTAACTCATAGGTCTCCTTCTTTGTGTCGAGTTGATCTTGAGTGCGAGGGCCACGAGCTTGCTTGTGAGTGGCAGTGGCTCGACGGTGGGGGCGAAAGCCGACAGGAGACTCAAGTCCAAGATCTTCCACCCCAATCAACTGCATGAAAGCTTTCCACTTGACTGACAGCAACTTGCCATTCGTCATCCAGGTCAGAGTCCTGTCATCATCAGTCCCAAGGTGAACCGTGGCATAGAACTGGGCCACAGCATCAGCATTGAAGTCCTTGTTGAATTGCATGATCCGGAGAATATTCAGCTGGGTGCACATCTCAAGAGCTTCACCAAAGTAGTCAGGATCACTCTTCATATGCTCAATGTCGATGGAGTGAACTTTGACATAGAGATTCTTCTTGGCCTTGAGAACATCAAAATAGATAGCAAACTGAAACTTGTTCCAGAATGGACGGTTGACCAAAGTGGGATCTTGGGCAACCTCATACGGATTGCGACGGCGCCTTGCCCAGAAATCCTTGGGTGGCATTTCTGCCAGAGTTTTCCGGGCTTTGGCTTGACCGCAGTCCTCTTCTGCATTTGGGGAGGAGGTGGAGCACTCGAAGATCCTTCGGCAGGCTCAGTGGTGCGGTAGCGCTTGGACGTAGCACGACCGGGGTTGACACGGCGAACTTGAGGCTCAGGAACCTCATCACCTGGAACCACACACACAAAACATGCAAACAACCAGACGAAACAAGGATAAGCCACAAGAGCGAACAAAAATGATCACAAAGAGGTAGGAGAAAGATGGATTCTGGTAGAGGGCGGTAGTACCGTGACCCTTAGACGGTAGTACCGCTCCTAGCGGTAGTACCGCTCCGGGGAGCGGTAGTACCGCTCAATGATAATGCCGCTCCGTGGAGCGGTAGTACCGCTCTAAGCGGTAGTACCGCTCCGGAGAGCGGTAGTACCGTTCGGGGCGGGGAAACAGCCGTTTCCTACTACCGTGGTCAGATCCGGTACTTCCGTCCTACCAAATTCAAAATTTCTCCAACCAAACACGAATCCAAACAGCCTAGAAGCCTTCTCCATCCTACTCAAGCCTAGATTTGGCGAAAAATCTAAGGATGCAACCGCTAATGCCCCTAAGAAGCTAGATTGAAAACCTAGATAACAGGAACAAGAGAACAGGGGCAATACCGGCATCCATGGCAAGAGGACGGGGTGGGGATCGACTCCACCGAAGGGAATGGAGAAAGACTGCCCGGAGAGGGAGATCCGCCGGAGCCCTCCAGGCGCCGGTTCTTTGGAGAGAGACAGCGAGAGGCGGCGAATGGGTATGGGGAGAAGAAACTCCCCCCCCGAAATAACCCCCACGCCTCCAGCGGTAGTACCAGCTGGAGAGCGGTAGTACCGCTTGAGCGGTAGTACTGCTACCAGCAGCGATAGTACCGCCGGGAGCGGTAGTACCGCTTACCAGCAGCGGTAGTACCGCCAGCAACCAACAGAGAAGACTACTAGGCAGACAAGAGGAAGAAAAACACACCAAATAAACAGAAAGGCGATGACAAGATAGAGACCATCGAAAACAAAACGCCCAAACCATGAACCGGAACCCACTCTTTCAAAACAAGCTACACAAACGGGAGCAAGCTCAGGCCTCTCTCGAGAGAGGGCGGTGGCCGAAGCCACCTATGTTTGAGTCAATTGGTATGGCACCGCGAAGAATTATCCTTGGGTCCATGACCAAAACTCCTCTTTGAAGCACAAGTGCCATCAACAATGGCTAAAGTGAAAGAGTTGTTCGTTTTATGCATAAAAGGGGGAGGGAGAGTTCATTAATAGAACAACACTCCCCCTATGTCCATGCCTACACCTAAACTAGACATTACATTAAGTGTGGTGGGAGATGCACGGGTTCAAGCTACATTGCTCAAATCAATGATATTTAGCTCATGCCTTAACTCGCGAAATCTTGCTTCATCCAAGGGCTTCGTGAAGATATCTGCAAGGTTATCGTGAGTGTTGACATACTTGAGCTCGATCTCTCCTCGCCTAATGTGATCCCGGATGAAATGATACCGAATCTCAATGTGCTTCGTCTTGAAGTGTTGCACCGGGTTGAGAGAAATCTTGATGGCACTTTCATTATCACACCAAAGAGGCACTTTGTCACAGTTGACACCGTACTCCTTTAAAGTTTGCCTCATCCATAAGAGTTGAGCACAACAACTACCCGCCGCCACATACTCCGCCTCGGTGGGCGAGAGAGACACACAACTCTGCTTTTGGAAGACCAACTTACCAAAGAGCAACCAAGAAATTGGCACCCTCCGAAGTGGACTTCCTATCCACTTTGTCTCCCGCCCAATCGAATAAATCCTTCAAGCTTGAAGTTTGCTCCTCTTGGGTACCATAAGCCAAAGTTTGGGGTATGAGCTAAATATCGAAGATTAAGCTTGATCGCCACATAGTGACTTTCCTTGGTGCGGCTTGAAACCGTGCACACATACCCACACTCAACATGATATCCGGTCTAGATGCACAAAGGTAAAGCAGAGATCCAATCATGGGCGATATACCTTTTGATCCACCGCTTTACCATTGGGATCAATGTCAAGTTGGCACTTAGTAGGCATTGGTGTAGTAGCCGGCTTGACGTCACTTAGCTTGAATCTTTTGAGCATGTCTTGAGTGTATTTGGCTTGGTTGATGAAGGTTCCTTCTCTCCTTTGTTTGATGTCGAAACCAAGGAAGAACTTCAACTCTCCCATCGAAGACATCTTGAACTTGGAGGTCATGAGAGCGGCAAATTCCTCATTGAAAGCTTTGTTAGGAGAACCAAAGATAATATCATCAACATATAATTGGCATACAAACAACTCCCCATTGACCTTCTTAGTAAAAAGAGTGGGATCGATTTGTCCCACTTCAAAGCCACGATCTTGTAGCAACTCGGTAAGGTGGTCATACCACGCACGTGGGGCTTGTTTAAGGCCATAGAGTGCCTTATCGAGTTGATACACATGATCCGGAAAGTAGGGGTCCTCGAACCCGGGGGGTTGCTTGACATAGACCAACTCATTAATGGGACCATTAAGAAAAGCACTTTTCACATCCATTTGTTGCAACTTAAAGTTGTGATGGGAAGCATAAGCAATCAACAAGCGTATGGATTCAAGGCGAGCAGCGGAGCAAAGGTTTCACCGTAGTCGATACCCTCGACTTGGGAGTAGCCTTGTGCTACCAATCTTGCCTTATTGCGAATGATGTTTCCATGAGCATCTTGCTTGTTCTTGAAGATCCACTTGGTCCCAATAACGTTGTGGTTCTCCGATGGCCTTGGCACCAATCTCCACACCTTGTTGTACTCAAAGTTGTTGAGTTCTTCATGCATAGCATTGAGCCAATCCGAGTCTTCAAGCGCCTCATAGACCTTTTGTGGTTCAACACAAGAGACAAGCGCGTGATGTTCACAATAGTTTGCCAATTGTCTCGAGTGCTTACCCTTTTCGTAGGCTTCCAACCACATTCTCCATGAGATGTCCTTTGGTTGTGAGTTTGGAAGCAATCTTGGCGGCACGACGCTCTAATTCCTCCTCGGAGGTGAGATGAGGAGGGGTCACTTGATCATCTTGAGCGTCGTCTTGAGCATGAGCTTCATCTTGAGCAAGCTCGGGGGAGAGAACTTGACCTTGGGCATCATTTGAGGTGATATCATCGTCTTGAGCACGATCTTGCCCTTGGTCTTGTTCAAGAGGTTGAGGGCCTTCACTTTGTTCTTGAGCGTGTGGGCCTTGGGTTGGTGATGGCTCCACTTGAGTGGAGCATTGTCCTTCTCCTTCGCCACAAGGGGTTCCTCAATGGGTAGGATGTAGCCAACTCCCATTCTTCTTATGGCTTGAGGAGGAATTTCATCACCTACATCACAAGTGCCACTTTGCTCCACTTGGGAGCCGTTATTCTCATCAAACTCCACGTTACATGTCTCCTCAATAAGTCCGTGGATTTATTGAGGACACGGTAAGCATGAGAGTTCGTAGCATAACCAACAAATATGCCCTCATGAGCTCTAGATTCAAATTTAGACAAGCGAACACCTTTCTTGAGAATGAAACACTTACACCAACACCGGAAGTACTTAAGATTGGGCTTGTTGCGGTGAGTATCTCATAAGGAGTCTTGTTCAAGCCTTTGCGGAGATAAAGCCGATTGGATGCATGACAAGCGGTGTTGATGGCTTCGCCCAAAAGTTGTATGGAGACTTGAACTCCGCCATCATGGTCCTCGCCGCATCCATCAACGTCCGGTTCTTTCTCTCCGCCACACCATTTTGTTGAGGGTATATGGTGCAGAATATTGATGCTTGATTCCCTCATCACTAAGAAACTCATCCAAGGTGTAGTTCTTGAACTTCGGTGCCGTTGTCACTTCTTATGGTCAAGATCTTTGCATTATGTTGACGTTGAGCTTCATTTGCAAAGTCGATGACGGTTTGTTGGGTCTCACTCTTCCTCTTGAAGAAATATACCCAAGTGTATCTTGAGTAGTCATCCACGATCACCAAGCAATACTTTCTTCCTCCAAGACTATCAAATGATGGTGGCCCAAAGAGATCCATGTGAAGGAGCTCCAAGGGTCTCTTTGAGTAAATGACAGTTGAGGGAGGGTGAGCCTTCTCATGAAGCTTTCCTTCAATACAAGCTCTGCAAGCACGGTCTTTGGCAAAGCTAACATTTGTTAGTCCACGAACATGGTCCCCTTGAGAAGACTTTGCAAAGATCTCATATTGACATGGGCTAGACGGCGATGCCAAAGCCATCCCACGCCAACTTTAGCCATTAGGCATGTCGCGGTCTTAGTGGGTCGCTCGAAAAGTTAATCACATAGAGACCGTTTTCGACATGCCCAACAAAGGCCACTTTAAGAGTCTTGCTCCACAAGAGGGCCACGTATCAATGTCAAAGAAAGTAGCAAAACCCATTACTGCAAGTTGACGAGCGGAAAGCAAATTGTATGCAAGGGACTCAACAAGCATGACTTTCTCGATCGTAAGATCATGAGAAATGACAACCTTGCGAGACCCAATACCTTAGAATGTGACGCATCACCCCACTCGACATCGGTGGGCATAGATGGAATCTCTTGCACGTCCACCACCATGTCCTTGCTTCCGGTCATATGATTTGTTGCTCCACTGTCAAGCAACCATGATCCCCACCGAAGCAAACCCTACAAGAGATCAATGCTTGGTTTTAGGTACCCATTTGGTAATGGGTCCTTTGATGTTAGTAACGAGGGTCTTAGGAACCCAAATAGACCATTCAATGAACTCATAAGAAGAACCAACAAATTTAGCATAAACATGCCCATCCTTAGCACGGCACAACACATAGGAGGGGTTAAAGTTGCCGGCTATGTTCGTGGGAATGATGTTGTCCTTCTTGACATTGCCACCCTTGGCACGGTTCTTCTTTTTCTTGGAAGCACCCTCTCCCTCCTTCACAAAAGTTTGCTTGAGAGGGGGAGGTTGCTTGGTCTTGTCATTCTTCTTCTTGCTCTTGGGCTTGGGCGCGAACCCAATCCCCTCCTTGGCCACAACTTCCTTTTGATTACTCAAAAGATCGTTAAGGTTCTTCTTGCCTTGAATGCATGAGACAAGGCCCTTTTCAAGTTGCTCCTTCAACTTAGCATTCTCCTCAACAAGATGCACATGCTCACAACAAAGGTTAGTAGCATTTGCATTATCAATCAATATCATATGAGGAAAGGTGGCTTTCTCCTTGGTTAGCTTTACTTGGAGTTGATCATGAGACTCTTTGAGACTAGCATGAGCCCCCTTCAAGACTTTGTGAGCCTTGTCGAGAGTGTCAAAGTCCTTGTTGAGTCTAGCAAGATCAACTCCGAGCTTTGCCTTCTCGGAACTAAGCACACGAGACACAACAAGAGTATGATCAAGGTCTTTCTTTAATTTAGCGTGATCATCGTTGTGTGACTCCTCAAGAGCCAAACGAAGGCCACGCTCTTCCTCAAGAGCATTGGAAAGATCCGAGATCTCATCGGCATAGTCACGACTATGCCCTTCCATCTTAGAGATGGTTTCTTCATGAGTCTCGATCATGACATTGGCCTCACCAAGTTGTTCCAAGAGAGCAACGAAGTGCGTCTTGGATTTGCCCTTGAGTTTACTCATAAAGATCTCAAATTCATTTTCCTCCACATTAGTCCCCTCATGTTCATCAATGCAATCCGTTAAAGAGGAATGATGGATGATGGTAGTTTTGATGTTGGGGGTTACCTTGTCGGTGGCTTTAGCCATGAGGCACTTGGCGGTGATGTTTTCATTTGGTGAATCGAAAAGAGACACCCGAGGAGTCATTGCAATGGCCACGGAGGCCATGGCACCCGGTTCACCATCCTCATCATCATCATCATCCTCATTGTACTCTTCTTGAACCACCAAGGCTTTGTGAGGAGACTTCTTTGGAAAGTTGCTCTTGTTGGGGAAAGACTTGACCTTGTCCTTACGGATGAGCTTGCCACCATTGTCTTCCCTCTTCTCATATGGGCATTCCGCAACAAAGTGACTCACATTGCCACAATTGAAACACGTCCTCACACGTTGCTTGCCCTTAGAGCCACTTGAATTGCTCTTGTTGAAGTTGGGTCTTGAGTTCTTCTTGCTCCAAAATTGTCTTGAAGCAAGGGCCATGTGTTCATGATAATCATACTTAGTATCTTGAGGTTGCTCTCTTCTTCTTCCTCCTCTCCATCTTCTTCAACACAAATCTTGGCCTTTAAGGCGAGGTTGGGCTTCTTTGCTCTTTGAGAGCGAAGCACCGCATTGTCGGCGGTCTTGTCCAATATGCTCATAGCCACAAACTCGTCCAACACATCACTTGAGGATAAGGTGTGAAAGTCCGTCGTTGACGGATGACGGAGGACATGGCTTTGTGGTATGGCATCATCGCCTTGAGAAATTTGCGCTTGATCCAGTTGTCATCGGTGTCCTTACTTCCATGATCCCGGAGGAAGACGGCAAGCTTGGTTACTCTCGATAGAGCTCACGAGGTTCTTCTTCTTCCTTCATTGCAAACTCATCGGCTTCGTCTTGGACCACTTCATAATTGGAACGTTGAATGCTTGCGCTTCCTCGATACATGGACACCACCTTGAGCCAAGCATCTTTGGCACGGATGTAGGGCCGTAGATGAGGGAGATCTTCGGGAAGGATTGCTTCTTGGATGATGAAGAGAGCGTTCTCATTGAATTGATGATCCACGACCTCTCTTGGAGAAAAGTTGCTCGGATCATGCGGATAGAAACCTTCTTCACTGATTCTCCAAAGGTTAGTGTTCACATGATTTAAATGACGCTTAAAACGATAAACCCAAGAATCAAAATCCTCCTTTTTATCAACCTTAGGTGGTGGACCGGCATGATTCAAATGAGTGGAAGGAATCGGCCCACCATAAACAGGAGGTTGCACATGGGCAAAGATGCCGGTGCCATTCTTACCACTAGACGAGGGGGCTTTCTCAATCGTAGCTTCCCCCTTATCGGAGTTAGCATCCGCTCCGGTGTTGGTGGGATCACCCACTTTCACGGTGCGGTGGAAAGTTTAAGCCCTTCTAGGAAATCCTTAAACATGTCCTTGACCTCGTTCGTCATGGAGGTTTTCAATGTGTCCAACGCCACATTGAATTCCTCACGAGATCGAGGTACTCCCATCTCCGTAGATGATGTCGGATTCAAGACGGAGTGCTCCCCACATCATCTACGACGTCAACTCATACTCTTGGACGGTAAAGTCCTTAAAAAGAGACGAGGCTCGATACCAATTGAAAGGATCGATATGGTTGACTAGAGGGGGGTGAATAGGCAACTAACAATTTTAAGCTTTTCTTAGCCAAATTAAACTTTGCAATAATAAAGGTTGTCTAGATGTGCAACTAGGTGAACAACCTATATGATGCAACAACACTAGCACACGAGCAAGCAAGGATAGGAACAACAAATAAGCTAGCACAAGTAAAGGGATAAGATAACCAAGAGTGGAGCGGTGGAGACGAGGATGTGTTACAAGTTCCTTCCTTTTGAGGGGAATACGTCTCCGTTAGGCGGTGTGGAGGCACAATGCACCCCAAGAAGCCACTAGGGCCACCAGATTCTCCTCACGCCTCACACAATGCGAGATGCCGTGATTCCACTATTGGTGCCCTTGAAGGCGGCGACCAACCTTTATAAGCAAGGTTGGGGCAAACTCCACAACAACCGGAGGCTCCCAACAACAACAACAAACCCACGAAGCTTCACCACAATGGAGTATGGCTTCGAGGTGACCTCAACCGTCTAGGGTGCTCAACACCCAAGAGTAACAAGATCCGCAAGGGATAGGTGGGGGGAATCAAATATCTCTTGGTGGAAGTGTAGATCTAGGCCTTCTCAACCGATCCCGAGCAAATCAACAAGTTTGATTGGCTAGGGAGAGAGATCGGGCGAAAATGGAGCTTTGAGCAACAATGGAGCTTGGGGGGAAAGAGGTAAGTCAACAAGGAAGAAGATGACCCCTTTATATAGTGGGATAACACATCCAACCGTTATCCCACTAACCAGCCCCGCACAGAGCGGTACTACCGCTGAGTCAGGGCGGTACTACCGCTAAGAGCGGTACTACCGCTCCATACCTAGCGGTACTACCGCTCTACCACAGAGCGGTACTACCGCCAGAGAAGAGCGGTACTACCGCTTGGAGCGGTACTACCGCCGCTACTGCCGCCCCTAGTGCCGCAAAACCCGACACGAGAAAACACCGTCTCGAATCGAGGCGGTAGTAGGCGCGGTACTACAGAGGTAGTAGTCGAAGCCCGCGAGCGGTACTACCGCTCATCGGAGCGGTACTACCGCTGGGAGCGGTACTACCGCTCGGCTGAGCGGTACTACCGCTGAGGGCTTTAATGTACTACCGCTGAAGAAGCGTGATCTTACCGCACAGGCAAGGCTGAAGTGCAAGAGAGAGGGCAGCTCCAGAGATGCAAAGGGAAGACGACGGTGTGAAAAGGATGTGTGCGTGATGATTCCACCTAGCCTTACCACCGCGGATCCCTCTTAATAGTACGGACTCCTCTGAAACTAGTCCACCAACAACGAACCGCAGGAGCTACACCGTCTTGAGTAAAAACACCGAGGGGATTAAATCGTCTCGTGCCAATGGATGATCTTCTGAAAGAACTTAACGCACACGATTAGTCCGCAAAAGCATTGTCATCAATCACCAAAACCACTAGGGAATAAATATGCCCTTACAATGGTATCTTGACACAGGTGCCGGTAATCACATGACAGGGTGCAAGGAGAAGTTCCTCGAGCTGGAATATGATGTTCAAGGCTCGGTCAAGTTCAGTGATGGTTCAAATGTGGAGATTTAAGGGGAAAGTTCCGTCCTCTTCGAGGGTCTCACAGGAGAACATCGCATACTCACTGGAGTATACTACATCCCAAGGCTTCGCAACAACATCATCTCTGTCGGGAAACTTGACGAGAATGGATACAAGGTGGATATTGAGAACGGAGTGATGACGATCTTCGACAACCTCCGAAACGTGCTAGCCCGTGTTAATCGCACACGGAATAGGCTCTACATCCTCAACCTTGATCAATCTCAACCGGAGTGTTGACTCGCCAAGAGTGATGATGATTCATGATTATGGCATGCTAGATTTGGACACGTTAACTTCTACGCCTTGAAGAAGATGTCGAAGATGGAGATGGTATCCGGGATGCCATTTATCGACCATGTTGATCGAGTATGTGACGGGTGCGTGTTTGAAAAACAGCACCGCAGACCATTCCCTGCTCAGTCTACCTATCGTGCAAGTGATGCACTCGAGCTGCTCCATGGTGATCTATGTGGCCCTATCACCCCAGCAACTCACGGAGGAAAGAAGTCTTCTTCCTTGTGGTAGATAACTACTCGAGATACATGTGGGTCATTCTCCTACGATCTAAAGATGAGGCGTTTGAAGCGTTCAAGAAGCTAAAGGCTGCAACGGAGATGGAACACAAGTTGAAGGTTCGCGCTCTACGGACAGATCGCGGCGGAGAGTTTACGTCAAACAAGTTCAACGACTACTGCGAGAAGATTGGCATAAAGAGGTTCCTCACGGCACCTTATACGCCGCGACAGAACGGGGTTGTTGAAAGGCGCAATCAAACCGTCGTTGACATGGCGAGAAGTTTACTCAAGAGTAAGAACTTGCCGGGAACTTTTTGGGGAGAAGTTGTCTCGACGGCGGTCCATCTTCTCAACAGGGCTCCAACGAAGGCCGTGACCGGCAAGACTCCGTATGAAGAAATTTACGGACGGAAGCCGAATGTGTCTCATCTACGGACGTTTGGGTGTGTGGCACATGTGAAGACGGCGGAGCCGCATCTCTCAAAGCTTGTCGATCGCAGCATCAAGATGGTGTTCATCGGATACGAGAGGAGTTCCGGCACCAAGGCATACCACTTCTACGATCCACGAACCAAGCGTCTACGGATTTCACGCGACGTCGTGTTTGAAGAAAACCAAGCGTGGAATTGGAGCGCAGCAGCCAACGATGCTCCGAACGGTAACATATTCACAGTTGATTTTCCAACTGATGATGATGCAAGGGAAGACGTCCAGGTGGTTGGCAAGACGCCCAACCAAGGTGACCACAATGGTAGTGATCATCATGGTGCCGACACCAACGACGACGCACATGGGTCGCAAGGTGATAGCGACAACGACGCGCAAGACACGGGTAGAGATCTCGGCAACGACATCGACAACGAGGCGCATAGTGATGATGACAATCAAGATGATGGTCATGATCACGACGACTACGCCAACGACGCGGATGCCAATGATCCGGCATCTACCACGCCCGAGACCCAATGGTCTTCCTCAAGTGCATCGACGCCGACACAATTTGTATCGCCTCCTTCGCAAGCCACAACGGATTCTTCCGGGCCTCGTCACTACAAGACCCTCAAGAAAGTCTACAAGTACGCAAAGCCAGTTACGCTCGAGTACTCCGGATTGTGTTTACTCGGAGTTGAGGAGCCAACGAACTTCGTAGAGGCGAGCAAAAGTTCAAGTTGGATGCATGCCATGGATGAGGAGATGAAGGCGATCGAGAGCAATGGCACGTGGACTTTGGTAACCCGACCTCCGAACCAAAAGGCCAAAGGTTTGAAGTGGGTTTACAAGTTGAAGAAGGACATGAAGGGTGTCATTGTGAAGTACAAGGCAAGACTCGTTGCAAAGGGCTACGTACAACGTCAAGGAGTTGACTATGAGGAGGTGTTTGCACCGGTTGCTCGAATCGAGACGGTGAGAGTGCTCCTAGCTTTGGCAGCACAAGAGGATTGGATGGTTCATCATGTGGATGTTAAATCCGCTTTACTCAACGGTGACCTCACAGAAGAAGTGTACATGGAACAACCCCTCAGCTACGAGAAGAAAGGAGGAGAAGGAAAAGTGTACAAGCTTAAGAAGACACTTTACGGGCTAAAGCAAGCGCCAAGAGCTTGGAACTCAAAGTTAGACCAAAGTTTGGTCACACTCGGGTTCAAAAGATGTTCCCTCGAAGATCCGAAAGACAGTCTATCAAGCACCAAAGAACATGTGAAGTTTGAAGATGCGATCAAAGAAGAGTGTTGCCGTCAAGCTACGGTCGAGCCAAGGACAGCAAAGACGGTCCCTAAAATGCTAAGAAGAATGGCAAAAGCAGTGCCAAGAAAATTCTCAATGAGTAGTAGTCGTCGCATTTGGGATCCAGGTCGCACCGTGGACGTCGTGGTTAGGGGGGGGGGTGAATGTTAGAGCTAAAAACGCCATGTAGGAGAGTCCGAGTAGTTACTCGTACAAGTGAGTCCGAGTAGTACTTCAAAACAGTAGCCGAGTAGGTTAGCTCTTATTAGTCTTGGCTGTTATTTATATAGCCATGTAAAACCTCCATGTAATCACCACAACGAAAGCCACCGAAAAGTAATAAAGTACTACCAGGCTCGAGACGAGCCTGTAGCTATCCATCCTCGTTTTAGTTCGCCAAGTTCCGTCAACGTCGCTGAAGCGAATCAATCGACTCGATCAAGAGAAGCTAGCCAGCTCAGTCAAGTACACGTAGGTGTGTGTGCTGCTCTCTACACGGGCCGACACGTTGGCACACCAGCTGACTTGGCCCGAGTGACATTTCCCATTCGGCGCCTTCGGGCCCAGTTAACGTGCATTTTGTTAACTGGCGCTGAAGGCGCTCTTATCTGGGCCGACCCATATACACTTTCATTTATGTAAAACTACAAAAAAAGTGCACACGACCAACTTAGAACTCACAACCTCATCATTCGATGGGAAGCTCACTAACCACTCGGCTATCAGATTGGTTGTGAAATAAATGCTTTTAATTTAATTTTATTTCTTCTGCAGTTCGTGGTTTTTTCTGGAAGTTTTTATTCGGTTTCCTTTTACTTTTTTCTTGATTTTTCCCTTTTTCTTAAATACGTGCTTTCTTTTTGAATTTATGAATTTTTTCTTGAAAAATGATGGACCTATTTTCCAAAGTACATGCACTTTTATTCAAATCCGTAAACATTTTTCCCAAATCGATTAACTTTTTTCAAGTTCGTGAATATTTTTTACAAAATCCATGAACATTGTTTCCATAATCCATGAACTTTTATTCAGATTCATGAACTTGTTTCAAAATCAATGGACTTTTTCAAAATTGATGATTTTTTCACTTCTGTAAACATTTTCTTAAATCGATGAATTTTTTTTGAATAGATGAACCTTTTTTTCTAGTTTGCTGAACTTGTTTTTAGTTCGATGAACTTTTTTTTTAAAATCCATGAACTGTTTCTCTAATTCGATGAATTTTTTCTTAAATCGATGAAATTTTTTCAAAATCAGTGAAGTTTTGTGAATTCATGAATTTTTCTTTTTTGCCATTTTTTTTATTTTTTTGAAAATGCGATCGGGCGAACCAGGGAAAAAATGCAAAATCAAAATGGGCGCCATGGAGCTTCCTATTGGAAAATATAGCATGCAATTTCAAAAAATTTCCTACGCTCACACAAGATCTATCTAGGAGATGCATAGCAATGAGAGGGAGAGAGTGTGTCCACGTACCATCATAGTCGAACTTGTTCTTGTTCAGACCGATCAAGCACCGAACGTACGACACCTCCGAGTTCTGCACACATTCATCTCGATGACGTCCCCCGAACTCTTGATCCAGCAAAGTGTCGAGGGAGAGTTCTGATGCGGCTTGAAGCTATGTCGGTATTTCCCCAAAGAGGAAGGGATGATGCAGCACATCAGCGGTAGGTCTTTCCCTCAGATATGAAACCAAGGTTATCGAACCAGTAGGAGAACCAAGCAACACAACGTAAACATCCCCTGGACACAGATAACAAATCCTCACAACCCGTCGTGTAAAAGGGGTTGTCATTCCCTTTCGGGTAGCGGCGCCTCAATATAGGCAAACAGACATGAGATAAAATTGTAGCAAATTAATAGATCGACTGCCAAATAAAAAAATAAGAATAAATTGCAGCAAGATATTTTTGTATTTTTAGTTTAATAAATCTAAAAACAAATGCAAAAGAAAATAGATCGCAAAGGCACATAATATTAGAAAGAGACCTGGGGCCGTAGGTTTCACTAGTGGCTTCTCTCGAGAAAAGTAGCAAACGGTGGGTGAACAAATTACTGTTGGGCAATTGATAGAACTTCAAATACTCAATGACAATATCCAGGCAATGACCATTATATAGGCATCACGTCCAAGATTAGTAGACCGACTCCTGCCTGCATCTACTACTATTACTCCACACATCGTCAGCTATCCAGCATGCATCTAGTGTATTAAGTTCATGGAAAAACAGAGTAATGCAATAAGAACGATGACATGATGTAGACAAGATCTATCTATGTAGAGATAGACCTCATCGTTTTATCCTTAGTAGCAACGATACATACGTGTCGGTTCCCCTTCTGTCACTGGGATCAAGCACCGTAAGATCGAACCCACTGCAAAGCACCTCTTCCCATTGCAAGATAAATATATCAAGTTGGCCAAACAAAACCCAAATATCAGAGAAGAAATACGAGGCTATAAGATATCATGCATAAAAGAGATCAAAGAAACTCAAATACTTTCATGGATATAAAAAGATAGATCTGATCATAAACTCAAAGTTCATCGATCCCAACAAACACACCGCAACAGAGTTACATCATATGGATCTCCAAGAGACCATTGTATTGAGAATTCAGTGAGAGAGAGAAAGCCATGTAGCTACTAACTACGGACCTGAAGGTCTACAAAGAACTACTCACGCATCATCGGAGAGGCACCAATGGAGGTTGTGAACCCCATCCGAGATGGTGTCTAGATTGGATCTAGTGGTTCTGGACTCTGTGGCGGCTGGATGAATATTTCGTCAATGCCTCTAGGGTTTCTGGAATATCAGGGTATTTAGAGCCAAGAGGCGGTCCTGGGGGCACCCAAGGTGGGCACAACCCACCAGGGTATGCCTAGGCCTCCTAGCGCGCCCTGGTGGGTTGTGCTCTCCTCGGAGCACCCCCAGGCGCAGCCAGGGCCTGTTATGTGTTCCTTGTGGTCAAAAAAATCTCTGTAAAGTTTCGTTTCATTTGGACTCCGTTTGGTATTGATTTCCCGCGATGTAAAAAACATGCAGAAAACAACAACTGGCACTTGGCACTATGTCAATAGGTTAGTACCAAAAAATGATATAAAATGACTATAAAGTGATTGTGAAACATCGAAGATTGATAATCTAACAGCATGGAACAATAAAAAATTATAGATACGTTGGAGACGTATCAGCATCCCCAAGCTTAACTCCTACTCGTCCTCGAGTAGGGAAGTGATAAAAACGGAATTTTTGATGTGGAATGCTGCCTAACATGTCATATCATATTTATTTCTTTATAGCATGGACATTTGGACTTTTATGTTGTTCAAAGCAATAGTCTAGTTTTGACATGATAATTTTAATACTCAAGCATATCAACAAGCAACCACATATTTCAAAATATCAACGCTAAAATAAGTTATCCCTAGCCCATCATGCTCAACCATTGATCCATTCATGAAACACACTCGCATATTAGCTACACCCAGTACTCAAGTACGATCATATTGCCTCCTAGTAGGTGCTTTTATAATAGAAGATGAAGACTCAAAAATAAAAATTGCATAAAGTAAAAGCAAGGCCCTTCGCAGAGGGAAGTAGGGAGTTGTAGAGGTGCCAGAGCTCAAAGCGAAAAACTTAGAGATAAAAACATTTTGGGAGGTGTATCCATCCCACCAACGAAAATGACTTAGAGTTCCCAACACTTTCCATGCTAGATATATCATACGCGGTTCCCAAACAAAAATAAAGTTTATTCCTTTTTCAACCATACTTTCACTTTCCATGGCTAGCCGTATCCACGGTTGCCCTCCATACCAACACTTTCCAAGGAATTTATTATTTGACAACATAAAGTAAATTCATTTTTCATTTCGGGACTGGCATCCCTAATACCTTTGCCTTACTCTCGTGCAACGACAAGTGAATAAACACTCATATTGAGAATAACACATCTAGCATGGAAAACATTAGCCACCCCTCACCGCTCCGCGAGCGAAACGAACACACAAAAGAGAAGTTTATTTTGAAAATTAGAGATGGCACACACGAAATTTCTTAGAACGGCAAAAGAATACCGCATATAGGTAGATATAGTGGACTCATATGTCAAAACTGGTTTAAAGGTTTTTGGATGCACAAGTAGAGATCATACTTGGTGCAAAATGAAGGCTAGCAAAAGATTGAGAAGCGACCAATCAAGAAACGGATAATCTCATAAGAGAGCATTAAGCATAATTAACACCGAATAATGCACCACAAGTAGGATCTAATTTCATTGCATGACTATTGACTTTCGTGCTTGCATAGGGAATCACAAACCTTAACACCAATATTCTTACTAAAGCATAATTACTCATCAACATAACTCACATATCACATCATCATATCTCAAAACTATTACTAAGAATCAAGTTTATTTTGTCCAATGATCTTCATGAAACTTTTTATTATATCTTTCTTGGATATCTATCACTTTGGGACTAATTTTCATGTGTTTCTTTTCATAAGCTCAAACAAATATAAGTGAAGATCGTGAGCATAATTTTTTTCTTTCTCTCAAATTAATTTAAGTGAAGCAAGAGAGAATTTCTTGAAAATTTTACTAACTCTCATATAAATCTAAGTGAAGCAAAAGAGCATTTCTTCAAAAATACTAAAGTACACCATGCTCAAAAAGATATAAGTGAAGCACTAGAGCAAGTCCATAGCTCATAAAAATTTAAATGAAGCATGGAGAGCAATTATAACAAGTCATGACATAAATTTGGCTCTCCCAAATAGGTGTGTCCAGCAAGGGATCAAGACTTAAAACACAAAATAAAACAAACAAAGACTCATATCATAGAAGACGCTCCAAGCAAAACACATAGTATGTGACGAATAAAATTACAGCTTCGAGTAAAATACCGATGGTCGTTAGAAGAAAGAGGGGATGCCACTCGGGGGCATCCCCAAGCTTAGTTGGTTGCTCATTTTTGGATAATAGCTTCACATGCCGGAGCATCCCCAAGATTAGGCTCTTCTACTCCTTATTCCTTCATCCATCGTAAGATAACCCAAAACATGAAAACTTCAATCACACAAAACTCAACAAAACCTCTGTGAGATTCGTTAGTGTAAGAAAGCAAATCACTACTATAAGTATTGTACCAAACCAATTCATATTTTATTTTTGCATTATATCTACTATATTCCAACTTTTATATGGCAAAAACTCATCAAAGAAAACCATAGAGCCATCAAAATAAGCACACAACGCAAAGAAAACAGAATCCGTCAAAACAGAACATTCTGTAGCAATATGACTATTTCAAAAACTTCTGGAACTCCAAAAATTCTGAAAAATTAGGACGACCTGAGCAATTTGTATATTAATCTTCTGCAAAAATAATTGGTATTTTATCATGCTCTGGTAAAAATATGAGAATTGTTTCAGTGAGCGCAAAAGTTTCCGTTTTCCACTAAGATCAAACAACTATCACCCAAGAAGATCCTAAAGGCTTTACTTGGCACAAACACTAATTAAAACACAAAAAACACAATCATAACAGTAGCATAATTGTGCAAACACTCAAGAACATAAAGAAAAAAGCAAAAATAAATTTTATTCATTGGGTTGCCTCCCAACAAGCGCTATAGTTTTACGCCCTTGGCTAGGCATAAAGCAAGGATCTTAGTTTTGTCATCCTTCTTCTTAATTTTCTTAGAGGTATTTTCATGATGGGGTTTTGTAAACACAACATAAAACATATTATCCATAGAAACCTTAGCGTTCCTACTTTTTGACTCCCCGCAACAATCCAAGAGTAATGTTGATTGACATTATTGAAAACCTGTTGGATTATATATAAACGGGGACTTCCTTTTTGAGATTCCCATCAAAGATTTTATTATCCCCAAGCAAATGTCTTAAAGCATAGTCACTATTGTAAGGAATTTCATCTATCACAGGTTTTTCACGATTCATACCATAAAAATCAAAGATTTCCCTAGCTTCCCGTATTATGTAGTCAAACTCAGTCATAAGAACGAGAGTGGCCAACTTTTTAGCCCCATGATTCTTTATATCGGGAAGCTCAAAAAACAATCTTTGCAAAGTAGGATGAGTACGAATAAATTTACTTTCAAGTTTCAGAACTAGTGCTGAAATAGCATCCGCATAAGATCTAGTAGTTTTAAGTATAGGAGCATCATAAAGACTCAAATTTCCCACGCAATTGAAAAATTCTTGGATACGTTCTTTTCACATAACGTTCCCTTGCCCCAAGATAAAAGTTTTAGCATCCAGATTGCCCGTACGTCCAATCTAATGAGTTAGGCCATCATCTGTTGGTGCCATATCAAAATCACTCATGATTGCAAGCAAAGAATATATCTGACGAGAAAAAGGTGAACTAAAAAGAGAGGCGAATAAAACAACAATTTTTTGTGAAGTGGGGGAGAGGAAAACGAGAGGCAAATGGAAAATAATGTAAATCGCGAGGAGATGAGATTTGTGATTAGGAACCTGGTATATGTTGAAGATCCTCCTCGGCAACGGCGCCAGAAATTCCTTTTGATGCGGCTTGAAGCTACGTCGGTATTTCCCAAAGAGGAATGGCTGATGCAGCACAACAGCGGTAGGTATTTTCCTCAGATATGAAACCAAGGTTATCGAACCAGTAGGAGAACTAAGCAACACAACATAAACATCCCCTGCACACAGATAAAAAATCCTCGCAACCCGACAGGTAAAAGTGGTTGTCATTCCCTTTCGGGTAGCTGCGCCTCAATATAGGCAAATGGACGTGAGATAAAATTGTAGTAAATTAATAGATCGAATGCCAAATAAAATAAATAAGAATAAATTGCAGCAAGGTATTTTTGTATTTTTATTTTAATAGATCTAAAAATAAATGCAAAAGAAAATAGATCGCAAAGGCAAATAACATGAGAAAGAGACCTGGGGGCCGTAGGTTTCACTAGTGGCTTCTCTCGAGAAAAATAGCAAACGGTGGGTGAACAAATTACTGTTGGGCAATTGATAGAACTTCAAATACTCATGACGATATCCAGGCAATGATCATTATATAGGCATCACGTCCAAGATTAGTAGACCGACTCCTGCCTGCATCTACTACTATTACTCCACACATCGACCGCTATCCAGCATGCATCTAGTGTATTAAGTTCATGGAAAAACAGAGTAATGCAATAAGAACGATGACATGATGTAGACAAGATCTATGTATGTAGATATAGACCCCATCATTTTATCCTTAGTAGCAACGATACATACGTATCGGTTCCCCTTCTGTCACTGGGATCAAGCACAGTAAGATCGAACCCACTACAAAGCACCTCTTCCCATTGCAAGATAAATAGCTCAAGTTGGCTAAACAAAACCCAAATATCAGAGAAGAAATACGAGGCTATAAGAGATCATGCATAAAAGAGATCAAAGAAACTCAAATACTTTCATGGATATAAAAAGATAGATCTGATCATAAACTCAAAGTTCATCGATCCCAACAAATACACCACAAAAGAGTTACATCATATGGATCTCCAAGAGACCATTGTATTGAGAATTCAGCTGTAACACCCCGGAAGTAACTTTCCATATTTGTAACTCCGACTCTTGCCATTTTCGGCATTGTTATATGATATTCCCTCCGTGGTTGGGTTTTTCCTCTTTTTGCATTTTGTCCATGCCATGCATTTTATATTATGTCATCATGTGCATCGCATTTGCATACGTGTTCGTCTCATGATTCAGAGCATTTTTCCCGTTGTCCGTTTTGCAATCCGACACTCCTATCTCCCCGCGATCCTTTTACGTTTTTCCGTGTGCGGTATTAAACCTTCTCGAAATGGACCGAGGTTTGTCTAGTGGCCTTGGTATAACACCGGAGACCACCGGTCAAGTTTGGTCATTTGGAGCTCGTTTGGTACTCCAACGGTTAACCGCACCTTCGCAGAGGCCTATTTTAAGTTGCAGCCCAACACCCTCCAAAACAGCCCAATAACCCATCTAAGTCACCTCCATGCTCTCCGTCGTTCGATCACGATCGTGTGGTAAAACTACACCTCATTTGGACTCTCCTAGCTCCCTCTATGCCTATTTAAGCAAACCCCGAAAATCCGGATCATTCCACCCGAAACCCTAATTTTTTCTCCTCGCCGCCGACGGACGTCCGGCGAGCAGGACGCGTCCGCCCGCCGCCGCCCGCCAATCGCCGTCCGCCACGTGGCCCTGGCGCCCCACATCGCCAGCTGCCCGCCCCCGCCGCGAAACCTCCCGCCCGCCCGCCGCCGCCCACGCCGCGCCCTCCTGCGCCCGCCCGCCTCCTCGGCGCCCGGCCGCCGCGCCCGCCTCCGCCAGGCGACTCGGCGACCTCCCTCCGCCGCCTCGCCCGCCCGCCATCGCCACCTCTCCGCCATCAAGGCCTCGCCGGATCCCATGCGCATACCATCACCACGGCCATCGCCGCCGTCCGCCCCTCTCGGCCGCCCCTCGCCGGGATCCGCCGCGGCGCCTCGCCCGGCCAGCGCCCGGCCGCTGCGCCATCGCCGCCCGGTCGGCCGGCCCGATCCGCCTCGGGCCGCGCCTGTTGACCTCTCTCCTTCCCTCTTTTCCTAAGTTTTTTGCATTTGTGTAATTTTGTGCAATATTCATCATGCTATATCTTCGCATCCGTAGATCCATTTTTCGCGATAATATGTCAAAATGTTCGTCTCGAAGAGTAGATCATTTCATTCCATTGCATCATTTTCATTTGAGCTCATCTCGATGCCCGAAATGCTGTTGGAAGAGTGCAAGGTGCTGATAGTTTCTGATTTTTATCAGGAGTTGCACTTTTGTTATTTTGCTATGATTAATATGTGCATCCTATGAATTAGAGTCCTACATGAGTTTTGTAAAATGCCATGTCATCTTTCCAGTGGTTTATTCCATGTATTTTGTGATCTATGTGGTGACTAGCACAAGCATGCAAAGTAGGTGTCCTAATGTTGCTGATTTCAGCCCTGTTTTAGCTGATTTTGATGCCATGTTTGCTTGATGATACCAAGAGATCTATGCATATTTTGAGATACTTCAGTAAGGGTGTTTTGTAAAGCATGACTTGCTCTATCCATCCATGCCTTTGTTTGCAATTATGGGATGCCATAGCTTGAGTCAATCGAGCTCTACTTTTGCTACCAAATGATTTCTGGCAGATTGTATACGTGTTATTCAATTTTGCCTAGCTTGTTGTGGTTGATCCATATATGCTATGTTAGTGTTCTTGCCATGGATGTCTTCTATATCATGTCTTCTTGATGTATGTATGCTTAGTTTATCATTTGAGGCTCTGTAGTGAGTGCATTGAGCTTGTTAACATGCCATCTCGTTATCAGTTTTGACATGTCAAGTTGCTGAATCTGTTAACGAGACTTTCAATATTGCCTTGAGTGTTACTATATTTTCTAGTCCTTTTTGGCTTATGGTCAGTAAGGGACTTTTGAAATATGCTTTGAGTAGATTCATGCCATGCCATGTTTTGCTATTTTAAGTTTCTGTAGCATGTAGTTTTGATGCTCTGAACATTGCAACCTGTTACTGTTTTTGCCATGTCCAGCCTGTTACTTTGAGCATTTTTGCCATGCTTGTTTGAACATGTTATGATGTGAACTAGCCGTAGCTCAGTGCTCATCTTTTGTCGAGCATCATGTGTAGATCACTGCCATGTGCTTTGTTGTTACGTTTGGGTGCAGTAGCTTAATTATTTGTTGCTTGCTAAGTGGCATCATGCTGTTAATGGCAGATTTGCGCCAATCTTGTTTTGCTTGCCATTTCCAAACCGTGCGTCCGATTCCGGTGATCTTTATATCGATTTCAACCGAAATCATCTCATCTTTCCAGTGGCATGCTTGGTTTGCCAAGTTGATGCCTGGTTCATCATTTTTCCTTCCGGAGTGCACATAAGCATTGCATATCTCATAATGCATATCATGTCATGTTTTGCATCATGTTGATTGTGCCTTGCACCGTGATTTATTGTGGTTCCTTTGTTTGTGTTGTTGCTTTGGGTAGAGTCGGGAGACGAGTACGTGAACGAGGAGCCTGTTGAGAACGTTTTCGAGGATCAAGCTTTCGACAACTCGAGAACATTGCGAGCAAGATGACCATACCCTCGAAATCACTTCTATCTTTGCTATGCTAGTTGCTCGCTCTTTTGCTATGCCTATGCTGCGATGCCTACCACTTGCTATATCATGCCACCCATATTGCCATGTCAGCCTCTAACCATCCTTTCCTAGCAAACCGTTGTTTGGCTATGTAGTCGCTGCTCAGCCCTCTTATAGCGTTGCTAGTTGCGGTGAAGTTGAGATTTGTTCCTTGTTGAACATGGAGATGTTGTTCCTTTTTGGAACATGTTTACTTGTTGGGGATATCACAATACATATCTGCTAATTAATACATCTATATATTTGGTAAAGGGTGGAAGGCTCGGCCTTATGCCTGGTGTTTTGTTCCACTCTTGCCACCCTAGTTTCCGTCTTACCGGTGTTATGTTCCTTGATTTTTGCGTTCCTTACACGGTTGGGTGATTTATGGGACCCCCTTGACAGTTCGCTTTGAATAAGACTCGTCCAGCAAGCCCAACATTGGTTTTACCATTTGCCACCTAAGCCTTTTCCCCCGGGTTTTCGCGAGCCCGAGGGTCATCTTTATTTTTAAACCCCCCCCGGACCAGTGCTCCTTCGAGTGCTGGCCCGAACTGAGCTGCCTGCGGGGCCACCACGGGGAAACTCGAGGCTTGGTTTTACTCGTAGCTAGTCTCATCCGGATGTGCCCTGAGAACGAGATATGTGCAGCTCCTATCGGGATTTGTCGGCACAATCGGGCGGCTTTGCTGGTCTTGTTTTATTGCTGTCGAAATGTCTTGTAGTCCGGGATTCCGAGATTGATCGGGTCTTCCCGGTAGAAGGAATAATCCTTCGTTGACCGTGAGAGCTTATAATGGGCTAAGTTGGGACACCCTGCAGGTAATATCTTTCAAAGCCGTGCCCGCGTTATGAGGCAGATGGGAATTTGTTAATGTCCGGTTGTAGAAAACCTAAAGTTGACCTCAATAAAATACACATCAACGCGTGTGTAACCGTGATGGTCTCTTCTCGGAGTCCGGGAAGTGAACACGGTGTTGGAGTTATGCTCGACGTAAGTAGTTCAGATCACTTCTTGATCAATACTAGTTTCACGACCGTGCTTTGCTTCTCTTCTCGCTCTTTTTTGAAGTAGCCACCATAAAATGCTAGTCGCTTGCCGCAGCTCCACTTTACTACTATTCCTTCCTAAAGCTTAAATAGTCTTGATCTCGCGGGTGTGAGATTGCTGAGTCCCCGTGACTCACAGATACTTCCAAACACAGTTGCAGGTTCCGATGAGGCCAGTGCAGGTGATTCCACCGAGCTCAAGTGGGAGTTCGACGAGGAACGTGGTCGTTACTATGTATCGTTTCCAGATGATCAGTAGTGGTGCCCAGTTGGGACGATTCGGGGATCTGTGTTAGCAGTTGGGGTATCTTCTTTATTTTGGTTCCGTAGTCGGACCTTGAGTGTTCTCTGAATGATGTATGTTTAATTATGTACTGTGTGACGTGGCGATTGTAAGCCAACTATGTACCTTTCTCCCTTAAACTATTACATGGGTTGTGTGAAGATTACCTCACTTGCGACATTGCTTTCAATGCGGTTATGCCTCTAAGTCGTGCCTCGACACGTGGGAGATATAGCCGCATCGGGGGCGTTATAAGTTGGTAATCGAGCCTTCCCCGACTTAGGAGCCCCCTACTTGATTGTTTGCTGACGTTGTTGAGTCTAGAATGGAAAATGTTTTGAGTCTTAGGATTATATATCGGAGAGATAGGAATTCTTTTTTTGCTTCCCAGTCCCTTCGACCTTCTGGTGAGGTATCCTGACGTAGAGTTTTGACTCTTCTCTTCTCAAATTTCACTAAATTTTTTTTTTAGGATCACGTGGGTATCTTGGAATCGTTCCGATGGTTTTGTGACGAGAACATTGTTCTTGGTGCCTCCTGACATTTAGGGGTTGTGGCAGTGTCCCGGGGAGTTGAGCTCCGAGGTGTTGTCGTCACAATTTTATCGTTGCAGTTCTGGAATACCTGAGTTTTGCCGACATCGAAATCTCTTTTGTGCAGTTGTTGGTGAGATAACCCCGATAGCCCAAAGATCGTGTGGCGAGTGAGTATTGCCATGACTTGCATAACGGATGTTTTTTTCAAGGTCGAGGTACACGATTTCGAGGATTTCTTGGTTATGTGTTGACGGATGGATACAAATGGATCTAGGTATTGTTAGTTTGGGTGATATATTTTGTGTCCCTGTATCCCCAACACCAGATTGCATAACCGTAAAGTTTCGGAGTTTATAGGTGGGAATTCTAGTAGCTTACGGATATTCTTTCCGACGGATGTATGATTTGAGATTGGGGTTCAACGTCTAGTGGTCCGCCCATTCACGGTCGATTCTACAAGGGTCGCGAGACGTCTTAAAGAATCCTTGGCTATGCTGATTCGGGGACGTCTTGTTAGTCATTCGTGACGTCCGCTATACGTCGTGTCCGTGTGGGCCCCACCACGAACACTTTGAGCGAAATCTCTATCATGTGTTTGTTCCGGCTCATTGTAGCAGCCAACCTTTTGTTTTCAGTTGTGATATTCGTTTTGTTTCTAAGTCAGATGTTGTTTCCATATCTATATCTAAGTGGCTTCTCACCTTAATGGATGTGTGATGTTAACTTTGGGAATTCATTCGTTCATTCTTGTTCGAATGTTTATTGTGAAGACTATATGTTGCAATTTTCTATCCGTTGATTCTACTTATCAATTTGTCTATCAAAGGACTAACGGATGTCACCCTCTTCAGGATGGCCCCGCCAACGCGTCTGAATCCGGACCGCAATGATGGGGATCGATCAATCCTCCACCTCCACCTCCACCTCCGCCTCCGAGAGGCCTGGCAAGCTATCATGGCAGCCACCAATGCCAATGCTCAGATGATTTTGCAGCTCTTGCAAGAACGTACTCAGGGGCAAGGCAATCAAGGCAATCAAGGCAATCAAGGTCAAGGCAACAATCAGCCACACTTTGCTACTCTCAGTCAGTTTCTCGCTAATCAGCCGAAGTCTTTCGGTTTACGTGTTGAGGCAACAGACGCGATGATTGGTTAGTGGACATCTGCAAGCACTTTGATCAGTAGCAATGTCGGACTCGAGGACTTTGTCAAGTTTGCATCGCTTCAACTCAAGGATCAAGCAGCTGAGTGGTACCAGAATACAAAGATTCCAGAGGAGGTCGTGTCATTACAGGATGAGTTCCGCCGTGATTTCGAGCTCATCACATTCAAGAGTGTTGTTGAGAGCAAGCGTGAGGAGTTCCGCAATCTCAAGCAAGGCACCATGTCTGTCTATCAATACAATATCCAGTTCCGAAGCTCGCTCGCTTTGCTAAGCAAGATGTACCGATGAAAGGAGTATGATCTATCGATTCGAGGTGGTCCGAGAGAAGATCTGCAATTACCTCTTGTGCTGTTTGAGCGGATAAGTATGATGATTTCTACAACATGGCACTCAAGCAAGAAGCAGCACAGCTCAAATGCGAGGCTTCAAAGAAGAGAATCGAGATGCAGTTCAGTCCTCCTCGTCCTCTCAAGTGGCAGCCAAGCAGCGAAGTTTTATCTGCCCCTCCTCCGTTCCGTCACCTTACCAAAGAAGAACTCAGGTGGCCGTGGATCTTCCCACCCACCCAACCCAAGCTATCGAGAACAAGTCTAATTCTCAAGCTCCAAGGTCAAGTGCTCCTTACCACCGTCCGCTTTCTGAGGTCACTTGCAACAAGTGTCATCAGAAGGGTCACTATGCGAACAAGTGCTTCAACCAAAGGCGCCTTCCGCCTCCTCCTCCTGTGAAATCTTCCACAATGCAAGGGGTCAAGCACAATCCCAAGTATGCCAAGGTCAATATGATGAATGCAGCTCAAGCAGAGGATTCTTCTGATGTGATCATGGGTAATCTCTCAGTTAATGATATTCCTGCAAAAGTCTTATTTGATACTGGTGCATCGCATTCTTTCATGTCATATCCTTTTGCATCGAAGCACAATTTTGATACAGAGGAATTGTCTAAAGCTATGCAAGTTATTTCTCCGGCTAAGCGTTTGAGCTCTAGCATGATGGTTCGAATGTCGGTA
>CM038681.1:95884871-95919871 GCA_021605205.1 Aegilops longissima
CGGCAAGCTTCTCGGGTTCTTCGATCTCGGCGAATTGAAGCCAATCCCGACAAGATCAAGGCCATTGAGCAGATTGAAGCACCAAAGCGTCAAGGATGTCTGAACTTGCGGTTGCGTAGCTGCTCTCAGCAGGTTTATCTCTAGGTCTGCTGGCGCGCTGCCATTTTCAAAATATTGAAAAGGCAGGTCAATGAAATGGACTCGGAGCGGAGGCTGCCTGCAGGACTTAAAGAGATACATGTCCTCCACTCCAACACTTGTCGCACCTAAGCCACAAGAGAAGTTGCTGCTATATATAGCGGCAACCAATCAAGTGGTTAGTGCTGCGTTAATGTGCGGAGAGGGGCGGATGATGAGCCACCAACCACGGCAGATGCATCCGGCGACAAGCGGGGACTTCACGGCAAGCTCTGGTCGACAAAGATGGATCTGCGGCGGTAGCGTGAAGATCACGAAAAGAATGGTGCAGCGCCGGTTTACTGTCGGTTCCCTTCTGCGGGGGCTAGGTCAAGGTACTCACGTGTGCAGAAATTGCTTCGGCCTTCTCATGGCCTCGAAAGCTCGCCATTACTTCCAAGCACATGAGATCACAGTCGTCACTCGTTTTCCGCTGAAGAGGATCTTGCAAAATCCGAAACAGCAGGCAGGATTGTCGGTGGGCCTTTGGAACTGTCAAGCTTTGGCCTCAAGTTTGAGAGCACTTCAACTATCCAAAGCAGAGCATTGGCGGAGTTCATAGCAGAATGGGCGCCAACACAAGATGAAGAAATTCAAGCGAGCATCCCGTCAAGGAAGCAAGCAAAGAGTGGCTGATGTACTTTGATGGTGCCTTCTCGCTGCAAAGGCGCCCGGTCTTGAGCGTGCTACTTGTTGCACCACGGAGCACCTCAAGTCGTAGTCGGATGCACTTTCCCAAGGAGCAAGCAACGAACAATACCGCGAGTATGAAGGTTTGCTTGCCGGTCTCGAGATCGCAGACAGACCTTGGGATCAAGAAGCTCATTATCGGGGTGACTCACGGCTTGTCGTCCGCCAAGTGAACAAAATTATCGAGTCCGTTGATGGAAGCTTCGTTGATGAAGTGAGAAAGCTAGAAGAGCACTTTGGCAGCCTCTCAGATGGAACATGTTCCAAGAGCTCGAAACGACATTGCCGATGGCTTTGTCAAAGTCGCCGCGCACTCAAGTTACACGTGGAACCAGGGATCTTTGTGCTCAAGCTGACTCAACCGTCATGCGCCATCAAGCTGGACGGAGCGAAGAGGAAGTTGATTTGGTGACTATTTTCGGCGAGCTCCCGAAGCCGCCGCCAAGAAGGTCCTCAAGATCAACACCAAGGGTCTTTGAGGCGATGCTCTCGGCAAGCCCTAGGGTTTGTTCCGTTGAAGCGAGCGCTCGACAAGTTTTGCTCCGGCAAGCTTGCGAGACGCGTCAATCTCGGCTGAGCCGCGAGTTCTCGCCGTGAAGCGGATGTTCCCACAGCAGCGGATGTGCCTTTAGTCCTTGTTGTCGAGCCCAAGCTCCGGCATGAACACAACAGATTGTCCGTTTCCTTGAGCGAGAGAACTTCCGAAGAGCAGAAAAAGCGGAAAGAGTAGCCCGGCAGTCAAGTATGTACCAGTTTATCGACAACACTATCTGAAGAAGACTCAACGGCGTGAAATTGAAGTGTATTCACGGGAAAGGCGGAATGGCTGTTGGCGAGATACATGGAGCATATGTGGTCACCACATTGGCGCGCCGAAACACTGCTTACAAAGCGTTCGGCAAGGTTTCTTTTGGCCGACAGCCCTCGGGATCTGGCTGCACAAGTAACCAAGTGTGAAGCGTGCGAGTTCCATTCAGCGAGATACACCAGCCAGCTCAAGCTCTCGGGCGATCCCTTTATCCGGCCATTTTGAGGTGCAGGGGCTCGACATCTCGGCCCCTTTCCCGAGTTGTCGGGGCTTTGAGTACTTATGCGTTGCAATCGACAAGTTCACAAAGTGGCGGAAGTGGAAGCGATGAGGAAGGTGACAGCACGATCGGCGATCAAGTTCTTGGTCGATTGTTTGCGCCGGGATCCCTAACAGGATCATCACCGACAACGACCGCAATTCCGACCGCACCTTCATGCGATCGTCCAAGATCTTGGCGCCAAGGCCTGCCAACCACATTGCTCATCCGAATAGCGGTCAGCGGAGAGGCGAATCTGAAGTGCTTCGCGGGACTCAAGACCAGGACTTCGGCGGAGGCTGCTTAAGTGCGGAAAAACTGGATTGAGGAGCTGCGGTGGTTCTTTGAGTCGATCGGGGCGGACGCCGTCGAGCCAGCGCGGACACCTTCGCTCTAGTCTATGGAGCGGAGGCAGTTCTCCCCACGGAACTTCGTATATGGGTCACCTCGAGTGCTCGCTTATGATGAGCTTGAGCAAGAGCAGTTGCGACAAGATGACCCTTTGCTCCTTGAGGAGGACCGTCTTGAGTGTCTGCGAGCTGCTCGATACCAGCAAGCTTTGCGCGCTACCATAGCCGCAAAGTTAATGCGGAAGTCTCGAGGAAAGCGACCTTGTTCTTGGTAGCGTTCAGTCCGCCAAATTCCAACAAGTTGGCACCAAAGTGGGAAGGCCCTTACGGGTGAAGCGAGTCACTAGGCACGGCGCTGTCGCCTTGAGACCGAAGATGGCATTCGGTGAGCAACTCCTGGAACATTGAGCATCTTCGTAAGTTTTACCGTGAAAGCGCGGTTGCGGAACCTGTTCCGGCAACCACCTTTAATACAAGTCTTGCCGATGTTGCATGTAATCCTTTATGCGAAGCCGGCGCAGACCCGTGCATAAGTAAAGCTCATGTGCTCCGCACATCTTGTCAATTCATGCTTTCTACTTTTTTTGCATCGCGTTATCGACACTTTGTGCAGCGCCTACCCCGTAAGCAATAACGAGCCGTAAGGCTCCATATCTTTATTTTCTCTTCTTTCTCTTTCTCAAAGAAAGGAAGGTTCCCTCGCCCACAAGTTTGCGGGAAAGGAGAAGATAATGGTGTGGACCAAGCGTCGTTCGAGGAAGTTTAAGCCTTCTTGAAGAAGCAAGCAGCAGAAAAGCTAAGTTGCTAAAGTTTGAGCAATCAGTTTTAAAATTTTAAGTTATCTTCCTCGAAACGACCGTGCTTTGTATGGAAAACACATGCGGCGGAGGAACCAACTCGTAGCTAGTTCGCCCTTACTTTGTTTGAGTCCGCTCAACAACTTAAGTGAGCTGCGACTAGTTGCGACAAGGTTTCTTGTCGGTAGCAGGCACCGCCGACAGACTCTTGACGTCCGCACTCAGGCGCTCATGACTAAGGTGCCTCGCCGACAAGTTCCCTAAAAGCGTAAGGCAAAAACATACAAAGGAAGGAATCAAGTAAAGGAAATAACATAGCAATCGCTACGAAATAGAGTCATATTACAAGATAGCTTGTGCAGCTCTATGATTGTTCTCATAACATGACCAGCAGCGACAAGAAAAAAAAAAGCAGGCGGCCTAATCTCGCGATCGCCCTCAACCCTCTTGATCCGCTCACCTTGTCCACAATGGAGTGCGACAAGGGTCTTGGCGCTTCGAGATCAGCATCCGGCAAGGTCTTGAGGGCGTTGGTGAGGTTGAGGCACAGGTTGCGGAAGGCCACCTTCACCAGCACCTTTTGAAGAGCTCCGCAGATCTGGCGTGACTCGTCGGCCAGCTGCTTTGGGATCTTCTCCCACGAGTCATTGGAGGGCCGTCGCCACGCCTTTGAAGAACAAGCTGAGCTTGGCGCTGGGTTGGAGGTGCTCATCGGAGGAATACCGAGATCCTCCATCCCGGCTGCGCCCGCTCCCTGTCGATGGCTGCGGCAACATCCACGAGACCCTCGGTCCAGTGCTCCACATTCTCCCTAAAAGTGTTGCAGGCGGCGGCGGCTTGCCCGGCAGGCGCCTCGTCGGCCTTGATCTTCTCCTTCAAGGCCACCTCCTGCTCCTGGCGTTGTCCAGTCTCGGTCAAAGTAGTCAGCTTCAACTCAAGATCTGCGTTGGAGTCCTTGGCGGCGCTAAACTCCTTGCTCCTCTCGGCGAGCGACCTGCAGCTCGCCAAGGGTGTAGGCGTCCTTCTCGCGCTCACGCTTGGCGCAGCAAGCTCCTCGCCGCTCACCTTGAGATCGGCCTCCGGCTGCGCCACCTTCGTCTCCGGCTCCTTCTTGGCGGCCTTGGCAGCTGCGGCAGCATCCTCTGCTTCCTTGAGAGCCCCGCGAATGTTTGCTCGTCGCAGCGTAAGCTCCTCCTCATGGCTGTCAAGGTTAACCTTCCGCTCACGCCAACTTCGCCTTCTGCGAGCAGCTTCTCGGCAGCAAGCCGCTGTTGCTCTTCAACTTCAGCCTTCTCGAGGAGGAAGGCTTTACGCTCCTCGGCGAGTTGCTCCGCTCCTCTGCCGGACGGAGGCTTCTGGTTGAGGCCGGAGCTCCTCAGCGCGCTTCTCGATGTCCTCCCGCCTTGCGACAAGCGCTTCTCGGGATACCAGCTTGCTTTGTCGAGCGCGGTAGGCGACAACGACTTCGCGGCCATTGCTCCTCCTCGGGCTACGCCGCTGCTGCTGCTCGGCGCGTCGACCAGCGTCAGCCCAGCGGAAGCGAGCAACTCTTCATCAAAGATTTCTCCTTGATCGGTGCCACTGGGCTCGGCGCCTGGGAGCTTGATGAATACGCCATCGCCCGGCCTTCAAATAGGCGCCCGGGTGGGGCTCTTGAACTGGCCTGCTGCAGCGGCGGAGGATCGGCGGTCGGCGTGGCGCTGGCGCTCCTGCGACCTCGGGGCGTCGGTCACGATCGCCGGACCCCTCGCCGGCTTCTGCGGCAGCAGCTGGCGGCCTCTCCGCCCGGCGGGATCATCGGCGCCCGGCTTCTTCTTGATGACAAAAGCGTCGTCGGTATTGCTGCGCAGCGTTCTCCTCATGGCGACCTCGGTTTCCATCGGCTCCGTGGCGAGATGGACCTGACGACGGAAAGGAAGAAAAGTCAAGCAAATATTCAAAAGAAAATCGAGAAGCGAAGAACCCAAGGGAAGTTTTCAAGCAAGAGGATTACTGTACTAGGATCTCTGATCGTGGTCTCCGCCACGGGGAAGTTCTTTGGTCTTGTCCCTTGCGGAGAACTGTCCTTGCGGAGAATTCTCCTTGCAGGGGATCCTCCGTGGCGGTGTAGTCGAAGCGGATGGCATGTAGCGGGGAGTGGCTTCGGGCACTCCTGGTGAGGCTTTCTGCTCCTCATAAACCAATAGTCAGATGTCGGCAAAGAAAGAGCACCCATGCTTGCGCCCTAACAGCGAGAAGTAAACCATATACTTCTGCTGGGGCTGCTGTTGAGGAGCTGCTGAGGAATAGTTGCGGGTCCGGCAAGGTGGTCTCGGACACACCCTTCTGTCGCGGTGGGTTCGTCCTCGATGACAATCACGGGACCTTGGCTCTCTTAGCCGCTCTACAGGCGAGTCTGAAAAGAATGGGTTGGACTAAAGCAAATGAGATACAAGACAAAACAGCAAGAATTGAAGAACTACAAGTACAGCAAAGAATCTTACTCTTCCTCGTCCGGAGCTGGCGGCGGAGGTGAGTCGGCCCACCTTGGTAGCGACAAAGGCGGGCGTGAGTTCCCTTGGCGCTTGGCGGGAAGCGAAGCGGTGGTCGGGGAGGCCCGCTCCGGTTGCCGCGATGGCGTGAGGTGCTCCTGCGGCAGCGATGATTTCCACGGTGGAAGCGCGTCGCGTGGCGGGCGATGACCCGTCTGCCACCCGCTCGTCCCGGCCTTGCGGAGGCGCCTTCTTGGTGGAGCTGGGGGCTCCGCTTGCGGCAAGCTGTGCGAAGGTGAAGAGAGGAGGTCGGTCTTCAGCGAGTCGCTCGCGCCCTCGGCGGGCTCGCTCGACTCAGCTTCAGGCCGACAAGCTCTCCCTCGCCCGGCAAGCTCCTCTCGCTCGGCAAGGCTTGCGCCTCTGCTGCCCTCTGCCTCCTCCACGGTGAATCCAAACTTCGCCCGCGGCAGCCTTCGCCGCCTCTTCCAGCCTGAGTGGCGATCGCTGCATCTCCGCGCCGGTGGTGTCGCGGTAAGGCTCTTACTGTTCATCGGAGGCGGACCGGCATTTCTACCAAGCCGTCAAAGAACTCCGCGCGGCGTCGTCTGCAGGCTCTTGCCAAGTTGGGACAATTCCATGCGAATCGCTGGCGGCATCATTACCGCGGATCTTGATCGGCGAGGTTGTTGCTGTGAGCGACACCCTCGGCAACCTGAACGCCGGGATGTTGAGGATCGTTATGAACAGTTCAGGAAGCATCGCGTCCAGTTCGAGACAGTGAAGTTGAAGTTGAGGCCGGGTGCAGCCTCATGATATCCGCCGCGATACGGAACTCCCGGTGGGTCTCCTCCTCTCCTGCGAAGCGTCGCGGCGGCGAAAAAATCTGCGCCAGGCGCCTGATGAAACCGGCAAGCTGAAGCGTAGGATCCGGGTGGCGGCAATCTTCAGCCTATCGTCTTAAGGGCCATGTTGCTCCAATCGTTTCACGCGCTCTGGGGCTTGGCGGCTGGGCGGTAAATGGCTGCGAGTTCTCCTCGACAATCGAACCCGATCTGCTCTCCATTCATCCCACTTGCTGCGGAGCTCTCCTCGAGATAAGCTTCCTTCTTGCGAGTTCTCGAGATCCATGCGATTCCGCCGGATAAAGGCTCCCTCTCTCAACTTCGGGGCATAAAAAGTGGCGAAAAAGAGCTACATTTGGATAGACTCCGACAAAGTTTTCGCAGAGAGATGCGAAAACTGCCATGGTCGAAACGGCATTGGGGTGAAGTCAAGGAGGCGGAACCGTAGGTGTTCATAATGTCGCGAAAAACTCAAAAGAAAGCGAGCGAGCCCGCGATGGCTGGCGAAGAAGGGATATCCATTGGAGCCATTCAGCGGCAGGTGGGGTACCGCCGTCTTGTGGGATGCGCTCGCGTCTCCGTCGACCGGAAGGGTAATAATACTCCCTCGGCTCCTTGCGGCGGCTGAGGGAAGGTTGCCGCTCCTTTCACAGCGCCCGAGCGCTGCGCCTCGGCCGACTTCACAACCTTCCGGCTTCGGACCATGGCGGAGGTGGTGAGAAGATCGTGGCGTTGGTGGTGCGGTGGCTATGGGGAACGGCGCTGCTCTCTTTCAGCTTTGGAAAGAAGGGGGGCGGCGGAGGTTTTGAGATTGGAATAACAGCCTGGCGAGATGGGCGAACTGCCCTGTTTCCCTTATAAAGTGGGAGGCGGGCGTTCGTCTTCTGAATAAAAAACCACCCACGATCTCTCCCACGGCGCGCATTCGACCCGTGCCGTTTGAGGAAGGCGCGGTGGATCTGAAGTGAGATCTGGCGTAACCCATGCCGCGCATGCCGTGCCTGTTTTGGGCCTGGCCCAACAGCGCTTCGGCACCGTGTGTGGCCCAGAGCCGGGGCTCTGTCGGTGTACTAGGTAAGGTACCCTAGTATCCCGAACTTATGCGCTGGCGATTGCAGCACCCAGCAGCAAGGCTTGCCGGGTGACCGCCAAGGTCCTCCGTGTTTCCTTTGGAGCCATTCAAGAACAAAGTATTCAAGCCAAGGAGACAAGGCCCGGCAAGAGGAGCTTGCGGAAGGCCAACCAAGGCATCTTGAGGAACTTGCGTGTGGCATACAGCGTCGGAGAAGGCCCGTGGCGATAGGCTTCGGACGCGACAAGACAGCGACCGCGGCAAAGGTGCTTGCGCGGCAAACTCCTCTGTACCGCGCTCCAGCACATCCTGCGCGTGTCTCTGGGACCTCTCCGGTAGCGTGGCAAGAGGCTGTCGCGGCGGCCATCTTGCGCTGTGGCAGCAGCTGACAAGATTGCCATCGTGGCGCGGTGGCGTCCTGGCGGTCCTTTTTGCACTATTTGGGCGCGTTGGCGGGCATTTAATGCCTTTGTCCCCTGCGTCGGGGTTAGGTATGATACCTTTGTGCGGTGTAGTTGTACCAACCGCAATTCCTTTTCCATTTTACCCTTGTCTATGTTGCCACCTGCCGAGACCCTTTAGCATATAAAGGAGGCCCATGCATAGCGTAGGGGGGGGTTGGAAGCAGAAAAACACTCACGCTTCGGTCTCGTTAGCAGCTAGTGTGTCTTGTAGCACTCAGCGCTCCCGAGCAAGAACTCAATACACTCGAGACATGCAGCGGTAGGTGTTATCTCTCCGGAGAGCTCGAAGCTGGGTAAACTGCTTCGTATTAGCCGCCTCGATCTCGCTCTTCGTCGATCTCCGCCCCCCTTGAACGAAAGGGGCTCAGTCCGCCGGTCCCATAGGTGTTCGTGGATCAGTTTCCCCGACAATGTGGTGATTTTTTTTAGAAAAGGAAGTATGTGGTGATTAATAATGCAAAATTTTATTAGCTTGATGCCATGCTATACATAGTGGTTTAAATAACTTGTGTTTCTTATCTTGAAAAGTAATTCAGAATTTGTTTACTGTTTCAATTAGAGCCATGATCTTGAGACAAAGGATTGTGTGGTTTGCATGTCACTTTCGCTATGAGGAGGACGACCTGAATATCACGCCTTGGGAAAACAGAGTTCTTAGGCTGTTGGATCCTGGAAGCCATTTGCGATTATACCAATGAAGAGGTGTATTCCACCTCACTTTGTTGTCGGCGTGTTGTCCGAGTGTCTTGAATCACAAGAAGTTCAAAGCTACTCCTTCGTTTGTGAGGCATACTTTTTCTTGTCAAGCTTACACAGGGAAGATGATGTGGCATGCCTCCACAAACAAGTTTATCGATGGCAAGGCCACAAGGTTGTCTTCATGAAGGTTCGGAGGATTGAGCTGCTGCGGGGCGTCTCGATGATGTTCATGGCAAGGTCCGTCTTGTGTCCAGCCCAAATTAGATCGAGGCATGAAATAGTTGCCCCAGCTAGTGTTTAATAGTAGTTTGGATTGTGTCTAATTATCCGAACCTTTCCTGTTATCGACCCCTCTGGGGCTAGTCTCTGTTTGAATCCGTCTATGGGAACTGCTGCTACTTTCGTGTGCCCGTGAATCATATAAGCAACTATGTATCTTGTTACAGTGGTTCATGTAGTTAATTGAGGCCACAATGTAATAAATTCCAAACGTTCAACGCTAGTCCAGCGCTCATGTGGTACACTCACATTAAACTCGTCTTCATAAAAATCTTGAAAAGCATAAGTTAAGCAGTTTTGTACATCTCAATGATTCATATAACATAACAAACATATACTAGTTCACAACAAAAGACAAAGTTGTGAGAAGGTTTACAAATCAGGGAAAAACAAGCAAGGATTATCTGAGAAAAGGGCCTCCCGGCAGGCTTAAATTTCCTGGAGTTCACTCTGGTTTTTTCTTGTTGCCACCATCCAGGGTTAGGTTCTCTCATTCCAGAATAACCAATTATAATTGTGGTCTCAGCTGGAATGCTGAACTGAACCATGCAGTGTACTGACCAGGTGAAATTCTTGTGCATTCCACTAAATTTAAGCACCGCTATTTGCAGAAATAAGCAGACCACAATGCCTCTTGTCCGCGCACCTGTCCAAAAAACCGCCGTGCAGCCGTGCTAGCTAGTCCTCGGTCCATGGATGAACTGCTAGAAAGTGCATTCTAGACTAGGATGCAGTTGTTTTCGCTCGTCCATGCACTGCAATCAGGAAGTAAAAGCGTACAAATCAGCTTCATTTAGATTCGTTGGTCATTCTACCTTAGTTACTACCAATGTAGGGATACCTTGAAGACGGGAGGTTAGACGATGGCAACGAGGGATTGCCATCTCATTTTGCGTAGTTGTACTAAAACTGAAGTGTGTGCTTTTGATTGCGTGGATAGAAACTATACGAAGACAGACATCCCGAAATGATATGGAGACAGACATCCCTGCTTGCGCAAATACGAAATACGGTTATTTAAACAGTGACAAATATTACTACTTTCCCCCGTTTCCTCTTAGAACCAAGTCCTAGATTCATGCTACACCTTTCCCACTTTCTTCCCTGTTTGAACCAACGCTTTGAGTTGACTGTATGAACTAGCTTTACTTCTAATAATAGTAGAAGTCTAGGTGGCTTTGGAACAGCGGATGGAAGTAGAAAAGGATCCACACGAAGGGGGAAGAGCTGGGGCAGTAGATCAAGGCAGGTTTGAAGGAATATATACTGTGGATTCGTCGACATGTGGCAAAACAGGCGTCGGGAGGCCACATCTTGGCCACAATACATGAGGGAGGAAGAAGGGTCGGAGGCCCTCCCGAGCAGCGCTCTCTCGAGAGAACGGCACGCCGCCGACGAGACGCTGCTGGCAGCCATTGGTCTCCTCCTCGCCGCCCGACAGCGTGAACGATGCACCTACACCCCCCCCCCGGTCGAGGTTGTCCGGCGGATTTGTGACCAGCCGTGAGCTGAGAGAGAGAGAGTGGCCACCTATGTCTTGCTTAGATTTGGAGAGCATGAGAGAGTGAGCGAGAGGAACCCTAGTAAAGCAAGCGCTAAGGCTCCTACTTTTATAAATAGTGGAGTGATTTTGTTGTACCGCTTCAAAAAATGCGCTCCTCGTGTACCCATGAGTGGGTGTGAGAGAACTAGTGCGTGCGTGCACGCTTCTCTTCGTGAGAGTACAGATATATACTATGCCCAAAGAGCGTTACGCATAAGTGTAATAATATAAGTGTGTGATGTGTGAGCTAAAGTAAAATGTGTGCGGCGTATTTTGTTTTTAGAAGTTACGAGGTAGGGTGTGAAGAGCACATATGTGCGTGGCGTCTACCTGAGATAGGCGATGGGTGCCACGTCTTGAGTCTGCGAGAGGACTCGGGAGAGTTGTAACTTCGTGAGGTGCGTGTGCGTGAGAGAGAGGGGGCGCGTATCAATGCAATGCATGTGTCCGTAAATCATTATCCGACAAGCGTTAGCCACAAGCCTTTTCCTGATGAACGCCGAAGAACCGTTAGATCGGCATCCGGCGATGTCGGTTTGCCATGTCATTTAACAGAACAGCCACTCCTCCTACACACAAATCTTCCACGTGAGTGTTAGCAACTGTCGTATGCTCCCTCGTTCCAAATGCAGTGCATATAGCTTTATTGAAAATTAGAACCTCGCAAACTTTTACCGAGTTTTCGTGTACCAAATTGCACATGTAGAATACCCTATATATCATTTCATTCATCTTGAGAGGTAACTATAAAGATGGGTGAGGTCTACAAAGAAAGACCATCATATCACCCGCAGCCATTTCAACCATCCTTTAGTGTCGAGGAATATCATAGGAACTCTATATGATATGATTTTTATAGGATATTTTCTTTAGAGCCAATTGGTTCATAGGAATAGATTCATATACTCTACATTTCAAAGGAAATAAACATGATATCATTTCTATAGCTTGAGCCACTTGGTTCATATGAATGGATTCCTATACTCCTTAATTTCAAGGAAAATAAACATTAGTGTATATTCAATAGAAAAGTTCCTATGATATGAACCAAATTACATCTCTTTACTAATCCCTCCTCAAAGGACTTGAGATACATGTCATCTCTAGATTCAATAGAAAAGTTCCTATGATGTGAACCAAATGACATCTCTTTTCCAATCCCTACTCATAGGAATTGAGATCCTCCATGTCATCTCTTTCCCTACAACTTCCATGTATACATCTTCTATTCCTAAATAGATAGTACAACCCACTAGTAGCTTTTTTCCAAAACATGCAACTATGGCACAAGAACTATATAGTGTGCCAATAACTTTGAAATATGGTCATTGGATGAAGCTAACCCGACAAAGGCAGAGATGGGCAAATCCGAGCACTACTGGCCGTTGGATATCATCAACATTCCACCAGATCTGCCACATGTACAATTTAGAAGACTCCATGGTTGAACTTAAGCATAATGCACAAACCTCAAAACACAAGCACTTCTCCTTTGTTCTAGAATCTTCTGTATCATAATTGATTATTTTTTCTAAATGAATTGCCATTATTTGTTTTTTACTTTATGATTTACAATGCACAACCCCATGAATCTTAACATTTTTATAAAACTAATTAATTTTGATTGAGATGAGCTATAAGAACTAAACGAACATCTACATCATGCATATATGACTCAAAGCTTTACATGCTATAGTGTGTATTTATTCATAATTTGGTTTCGAAATCTCATGCGTTCAATACATGTGTACCTTACTAGTTTTGAGTAGAGTAGCAAATTTCACATGGCCCCGGGTATATCAAAATGCAGGGCCCATGCATCATTGCCTTCGGTCGAACCTCGTCCACAATTTTTTGTACGTGCTATATCTCCATGGCCCCGAACCCAAAATGCTGCCTCGTTCCCGTAAAACCAAGCGGCCCACACATATTTAGGGCGTCGACTCGAACCCATTTACTACGACGTGGCCCCGCACGCCGTAGTACTCCTACAAACCCTACCACCGCACTCATCATCGGTTTTCTTCAAGAGGACGAGGGAGAAGCCGATTTGTAGTGGAGGCGCTTTCAAAATAAAAAAGGATCTGTAGTGGAGACCCATACCCTAGGGTGCCCTAGGTAGCTGCCGCACACATCATTGTTTTCTCTTTTCTTTATGCTCTTGCGTGCTAGAGTGAAATGATGGTTGCTTCGTCCGTCCAGCTTATTGGGGGAAAGGTGGGGCTTTGTGATTTGACCCCTCATCGCTCATTTTCTACTACTGCGGCGCTACGACCGGGGTGCCTCCAATTCCAACCGCTGCTCCAAACTGTGATTTGGTGCATCGCATGTGGAACAAGATGGTGGATGAGCCACATGTCTGCCAAAGGGGTCCTGTTAAGTGTGTCGCCATTTCGTGTGTGGACTGACCCTGCTTGAGTTGCTACGCCAACACGACAGGAGCAGCCTACCACTTGGTTTTCCTCCTTGGTGAATCCCGACTATATTGATCTAAAAAGATACGTGCTGAACTACCCTCTCCGTATCAGTTTTTTATTTGTGGGCGTCTCGGTTTATAGGGCCTGCACGTAGTTCTAGGTCATCCATTTGACTAACTAAATATGAGTTACTATGTCACAAAAAGTATGTCATTGGATTCTTATTGGTCGATATGTAGAGAAACAAGAAACGAGGTAGAAGTTAATGCACCGCGCCTTAGTATTTTGGGATTATTTGGTTTTCGTAAGATGACTTACTCACCTAGACGGAGGGAGTAGTTGTATTTAAAAGTCGAGGGCGGGCTTTTCTGCTTGGTAGGGCGGGCAGTTCCGCCAAGTCGGTTCGACAGAGACGCGAGAAGACGAGGGAGTAGGCTGCTGCAAACATAGGGCTGTGTGATTTGACAATGAGTTCTTCTTTGGACAGGTGGGGCCCCATGATGTGACTTGCCATTATCATTTTAATCTGGGCCTCGACCGGCGTGAGTCTCCCGATTCCTGACCACCTCCATACAGGTGCCTCTCCCAATGCTCCACCATGTAGTAGTAGAGGCTGGCTCTTGCATGAGCCCACTTCTCCAATTTTTCCTTGCCTCTCTTCCCTACACATATGCAAAAATGCCATGTAAAGCGCACTATTGTACTTGCTCCTACAGGTGCTTAAGCTTGCCACATAGGCATAAAGTCTGATGTGGCAAGTTAATCAAGAAGAGAGAGACTAGTTTGGTGACCCAAGGAAGAAACAGTGCTAAGCACATGTACGTAGGTGAAAAGACAATTTTGAGTCTATAGCTAATTAAATGAAGCAAACTTAGCAACACCATTTCATTGGAAGAGGTCACTCCTTGGCAAATGCAATAAATATTAGTACTCCCTATGTCCCATTATATGAGAACGTTTTTGACACTACACTAGTGTAAAAAACGTTCTTATATTATGGGACAGAGGGAGTATGAAGAAAGAGATAGAGAGGAGTAAAAAAATACACTTATAGCCAACCTTATAGCCAACCTTGTTGTAGTATGAGTGACTAAGTGATGACTATATATGACATGCCAACATCAGATAGCCTAACACACCGTGTTAAATCTCCAAGGCGCGACGCAGCATAGCGCTTGACGGTGCGTGGTAAGTGCGACCATGATACGGGCTGCTGGCAGCCCTTGGATCTGAGATCAAGCAGTCGCATGCTAAGTTGCTGAAAATTTGCAGAATAACCCTCCAGGATAGTATATTCACCCATAGGTCTAGAATCATGCCATGCAACCGTTTGATCTCAGATCCAAGGGCTCTCGAAAGCCCGTATCATGGGAGAATGGAAAGCCACTACCCTGTCATTCGCACGCTGGCAGTTCACTCCTACTCGTCCCCGCACGTCCTTTAATACTACGGCGGTTCGCTCCTAGTCGTCCCGTCCATTCACAGTATGGTAGTTCCACTAATCCTAACCCTCCTCCCAAATCCATGGTGTCCCAAATCTCCCCGATCGGCGGTGAGTACAAGGTTAGAACCATCACCACCCGTACTTCGCGACGGTGAAAGGATGCTGAGGAGTCCGGACTAGGGGTGTCGGATAGCCGGACTATCGTCACGGCGGACTCCAAGACTATGAAGATACAAGATTGAAGACTTCGTCCCATGTCCGGATGGGACTTTCCTTGGCGTGGAAGGCAAGGTTGGCGTCTGGATATGTAGATCTCCTACCATTGTAACCGACTACGTGTAACCCTAACCTATCCGGTGTCTATATAAACCGGAGGGTTTTAGTCCGTGGGGCGAACAACAATCATACCATAGGCTAGCTTCTAGGGTTTAGCCTCCTTGATCTCGTGGTAGATCTACTCTTGTACTACCCATATCATCAATATTAATCAAGCAGGGAGTAGGGTATTACCTCCATCGAGAGGGCCCGAACACAGGTAAAAACATCGTGTCCCTTGTCTCCTGTTACCATCCGCCTAGACGCACAGTTCGGGACCCCCTACCGAGATCCGCGGTTTTGACACGGCATTGGTGCTTTCATTGAGAGTTCCTGCATGCCGTCGCCATCGGTAGGATGCCTCATCTCGTCTTTAAAGGCGATACCATCGCCAAAGGAGCCTTGGCCATGATCGGACTCTTGACTGGCGGTTTCTCATGACCGCTTGTTCGGCCGTCGCACCGATTTATGACCTCTCGAGTCATCGAAACCAATCTCCATGTCATTTGAAACTTGCGAACAGTTAGATCCGATCGAGCTCTCCTCCGTAAACGAGCTCTTGGATCGCATCGCCGCCCTGGGAGTCGCCACAGATTACGACCGGATCGGGCCTAAAACCGATCTGAGAGAGATCAACTCTCCCGAGGCTACCCATCATGTGGCTGTGATAGAGGAGCAATCGGCGACTCTTCTTCTATCTTAAGGACTAGCTACGTCCGGTTCGATCCCTCCATGCGGATTCCTGCGGAGGGACGGATGTCGATCAAGCCCTGAACTTAAAGTCAGGTGGCGGGTCGGACTCATTGGATAGCACTCAAAAATCCAAGCTTCCGAGTTTGGAAACTTCCCGGCCCTTGAGTCCTAAATTGGACAGGGTTCCGGATTTAGTGCCACCCGCCCACCCAAACATTAGCGATCTCTCTCGAATTCGGCAAGAGCCACTTGAAACAGACATCATTCTTGGGCGATTCCTCCTGGTTATGAGCAGGATAAAGGACTGCCGAGAGGAGGATGCAATACCAATCTTCTGCAATAATTGCACGGACAAGGGAATCCTAAACGCCATAAGTCGTCGCGAAATCACACGCTTTTCTGACTTGGTGACCATCGTACAAAAGTATTGTGCGATGGAGAGCACCTGGAAAACCGAAAGTAAATTTTGGGATAATCCGGCCCCGAATACATCCCTAGTCCGGAACAAAAGGGTGCATCACTATCAAGCACCTGGGTTGAATACCAAAAAACCAAAACCCCCTAAAGGGTACAGAACCGTCTTTGGAGGGTTGGCTAAGCGGACCACAAAATTCATAGCACAAAGGCGCCACTCCAACTCATAGCCTTCGAGCATGTTGGATACTACGGCAGGTGGCCAAAAGTGGCGAAGAGCTTCTAGCTTCAGAATCCCAGCCCAGCAACACCAGTACGGTGTTAACAGTCTTCGAGACTTTCGCATCAAATAACATGCGAAAATGACAACTCCGCAACCTTGCCGAAGTCTACCAAGTAGCAACAATAAGTCCATTGAGTGACACAGCTATTACCTTCAATGCCAGTGATGAACCTAAATTCCGAACTGCACGGGCACCAGCCGCATTGGTCCTCAGCCCGATAGTAGACGGCTTTCGCCTTACTAAGGTACTCGTGGATGACAGCAGCGGACTAATCCTCATATATGAGGAAACCCTACGAAAAATGGAAATAGACTGGAACTGCATTAAGCGAAGCAGCACAACCTTTAGAGGAATAATCCCCAGCCGGGAAGCATGCTGCAGGAAAAATCACGATGGGCGTAGTGTTATTTCGCGCCGGACAATTACAGGTCGAGGAGGTCACATTTCAAGTGGCCCGTTCAGCGATGGATACCATGCTTTATTAGGACGAGAGGCATTCACAATTTTCAAGCTATACCCCATTATGGGTACATGAAGCTTAAAATGCCGGTCCCAGCGGAATCATCACTCTCGCTAGTGATCCGAACATAGCACCCGTGCGAAAATAAAGACAGACGCACTAGCCCTCGAGGCACTATCCAAAGCCCTAGCAGCCGAGGAACTCACGCGATCGCTCCACGGTGAACAGGGGCGATGTGATACTTGATAAAAGATCCAAGTCCACCTCTTTTAAACCAGCGGACGAAATAGTCAAATTCCAAGTCCACCAACGGACCCGCAAAGATGGCCTCCATTGGGGCACAATTAAACCCGATGTAGACGCCGCACTCGAGAATTTCTACAAGAAAAGCTGGGACATCTTCGCTTTGGCACCCTTTAGACATGCCAGGAATCCCACGTCGGTGGTGAGCACAGCCTAAACATCCTAAAAGGATTCAAGCCGGTCAAACAGGCTCTTGGTGCTTTTCGAACCCAAGAGACAGGCCATGGGAGAGGAGCTAGCCAAACTTTTGGAGGCGGATTCATCGGAGATATAAAACATCCGGACTGGCTAGCAAACCTGGTGATGGTACCAAGAAGGATAAATCCTGGCGCCCGTGTGTTGATTTCAAAGACCTTAATAAGGCTTGCCCAAAGGATCCCTTCCCCTCCCTCGAATTGATCAAATCATTGGCCTTCTGCAGGACACGACTCATTGTGCTTCCTCGTAGCGTACTCGGCTACCACCAAATCAAGATGGCGGAGCCGGACCAAGCTGCAACAGCATTCATCACTCCATACGGCCCGTTCTGCTTCAACACAATGCCCTTTGGGCTCAAAAACACCGGCGCAACATATCAGCGCATGATTCAGACATGTCGGCAAACCAGATGGGCAAAACAGTGGAAGCATATGTAGATGACGTGGTCGTCAAAATCAAGCACGTCGAAACTCTAGTAGGCGACTTGAGGCTCACATTCGACAATCTTGAAAATATGACATCAAGCTCAATCCGGAAAAATCGTCTTGGCGTTCCAGCGGAAAGCTCTGGGCTTCATTGTGTCCGGTAGAGGAATTGAAGCAAACCCAGCCAAGATTGAGCTCTGTCACAATTCGATATTCAAAAGACCTCAAACAAATACAAAATTGACGGGATGCGTGGCAGCTCTAAGCCGCTTTATCTCTCGTTTAGGAGAAAAGGCATTACCTCTTTACCGCCTCCTCCGCCGCACCGAACACTTGAGTGGGCGGATGCCGCCACGGCGGACTTGAAGAAATAAAGGACATTTGGCAACAAATCCGGTCTGGCCGCGCCTAGCGATGGGCGAACCAATGCTATTATACATCACCGCAACACATCAAGTTGTCGGTAGCGGTGCTCGTTGTCGAAACGAAAGCGGACGGACACGGTTCCCTATTCAAAAACCGGTTTATTATGTGTCCACTGTCCTAACTCCATGCAAGTCCCGGTACCCACACTATCAAAAGATAGCATACGCGGTGTTCATGGCATCTCGGAAGCTGCGACACTACTTTCAAGAGTGTGCGATAATGGTAGCCTCTGAAGTACCTCTTAATGACATTATAAACAACCGCGACGCGACGGGCGGATTGCTAAATGGGCCATAGAGCTCCTCCCATTCGACATAACTTATAAGCCACGACGAGCTATCAAGTCGCGGGTTTTGGCCGACTTCGTGGCGAATGGACTGAAGCCGAACTCCCTAAAATGCGGCGCATACTCAATGGATCATGCACTTTGATGGCTCCAAAATGTTGGCTGGCACAGGGGCTGGCGTCGTCTGGCGTCCCCAACCGAGGACACAGTCCAATCGTCCTTGAGATAATGTATCACGGACTCCAACAACGCGGCGAATCTGAGGCCCTTACGCACGGCCTCCGGATGGCGATCTCCATGGGCATTAAGCGCCTAGAGGTGCGCGGAGATTCAAACCTCGCAATATCCCAAATAAGCGAGACTTTGGCGCCAAAGATCCGAAAATGGCAGCATACCATAGCGCTGTCCTAAAAATGTCGGCCGCGGTTGAAGGGCTCGAATTTCATCATATAGCCCGGGATAACAACCAGGCGGCGGATATATTGGCGCGCATCGGTGCAAAACGCGATGCTGTCCCACCCAATATCTTTTTGGAACGGCTGTTCAAGCCATCCATACTATGGGAAGGGGAGTCCGGCAATAACAATCCGGAACCAACCGCACCGCCTGACGCCGAACACTCTGACACAACCGGAGGCTCCGCCCCCGAGATAACACCCTCTGCTCACGAAATAATGGCGGTTATCGCCCCGTGGATGGAACCATTCCTAGCCTACCTAACTAGGCAGGAACTCCCCGAAGACCAAAATGAGGCTCGCTGCATAGTACGGCGCTCTAAAGCCTATAAAGTCCATGAGGGAGAGCTTTATAAGAAAAGCACTACCGGAGTCCTTCAAAGGTGCATCTCCAAAGAGGAAGGGCGAAACCTCCTGGCTGAAATTCATGCCGGACTGGGTGGGCACCACGCCGCAGCCCGGGCCCTTGTAGGCAAGGCCTTCCGTACATGATTTTATTGGCCGACGGCCCGGGCAGATGCGCAGGACTTAGTCCAATGATGCGTCGGTTGCCAGCTTTTTGCTAACCAAAGCCACATGCCACCCACCGCCCTTAAAACTATACCCATCACCTAGCCGTTCGCGGTCTGGGGGCTTGACATGGTTAGACCCCTCAAGGGAGGAACCCACAAGCAAATATACCTATTGGTCATGGTGGATAAATTCACCAAATGGATCGAGGCCAAACCTGTTAAAGCGGCGAATCCGGACCGATGATAGACTTCATATCGGGGTAGTGCACGTTACGGTGTCCCCACGATATCATTACGATAATGGCACCAACTTCACGGCCGATGAGGTCAAATCATGGTGCAAAAACATGGGCATCAAGCTCGATTACGCCTCGATCTATCACCCTCAAACCAGCGGCCAAGTCGAGCGGGCAAATGGTCTAATAATGGCGGCATTAAACCCGGACTAGTGCGGTCCCTCAAGGAATCTAACACGCCTTTGGGTTGAGGCTCGACTCCGTACTACGGGGCTGCGGACCACGCCCGAATCATACCACGGATTCACTCCTTTCTTCATGGTGTATGGCGCGAGGCAGTCTTGCCTGCGACATAATACATGACTCACCTCAAGTGCGCATATGCGAAGAAAGAAGCCGAGCTCGATCGGCGGGACAGTTTGGGCGCATTGGAGGAGGAGCGCGGCGTGGCAAAAGCTTGTTCCGCATTCTATCAACAGCAGGCTCGAAGATACCAAAGCGAGGAAATGCGGGCCAAAGCTTATAACGTTGGCGAACTAGTTCTATGCTGCGGACAAGAAAAGGACAAACTCAAGCCCAAGTGGGAAGGTCCCTTCATCATCGACCAGGTCGACCAGCGGAGCATACCGTCTGCGAAGCGCATCGGATAACCGACTCGAGCGAACCCATGGAGCGCAGCCCGTCTCACGAAGATTCTCGCCTAAGTGCGGACTCCAAGTTCGTCTCCTTCCTCCGTCCGCATTCTTTATTTTTTGCTTTTGGTTGTCTTCTATTTCTCTCCTTCCCCTTCTTCCTCTTGTAGCCTCTAGAGGCTCGTTCGCTTTTTACTTTTTTACTTGACCGCTGTCGCGCCCATTATACACAGGGGCTTCTTTAACAAAGCTTATTTATCACGGGCTTTCATGCCCAACACATGCGTTAAACTTCCGCATGTGCCTTTTATTCACCATTATATGCATCGATATGACTTAAGTTTTGGCCAAGCTGGGTTGCTGGCTCTGTGCTTACCCCTCGTTCCCGATTGTTCGGCTAGGAGGTAAAGGAGCACCTCTGCGATTATTCTTGCCGGGTCAGCGGATGTGTACCTCGAACTGGGTGAAGCCAAAGCTAAGCGTTCTTAAGGGAATATTCGGTCGGTGAACTAAAAGATGATTTTTAACTATTTACACATGTGCGCCCAGATGATTTTCTGCTTTCATAGCACCTTTGACATGCACTTTAGGGCATGCATCCCAGCGAAAGGAACCCCTAACGTAACTATTCTCCCTGGAAGATGTTTCTTACTACCCATGTAATATAACATAACTACTTGGGCACTTGTCTGATACAGCAACAATGACCCCTACGCCTGGTCTCCATGCATACCACGGTTCTTATATAACCATGAAGGTATTCGGACACACTCCGGACTATTGGGTCCGGAGGTCAAAGTGAAAAGGTCTGCTATGACAAACGATCTACAATCAGGCTAGAAGACATTCTTTCATGTCATATTTTTACATAGTCAACTCGACTCATTGTATTCCTCCTCAATGCCATCTAATAGGCTATCTAATTTACAATCTTGCTGGGAATACTTGGCGGCCAATTGTACTTGGCAGTACACTAACTTTCTGAGGATCTCCATCCCATCCGGCCCCACAGGTCCGACCTCGGCCATGTGGTTTGGGTCAGCCTTTGTGTACCGCGTCTTCACCATGGCCTAGGCCTCCCTGGCGCCTTGACGGCAGGCCGATCTCTTCCATAGCCAGAAGCGCCGCCGTGCTCCTTGAAGCCGCTCCGCCAGCTCCCCAATGCCTTGGGAGGGAGATAGATGGCCACAAGGCTTGGCGATGCCTTTCATCACTGCGGACTCGTTCGTGCAGGTGACCAATTCGGGAAGAAGATCACCCGAAGAACTGGGCATCTCCTCCTCGGGGCGACCTGTGAGCAAACCTACAAACATGTTTATGTTAGTGGCCTTCGTCGCGAACTCTTTTCAAAGTTCGCTCAAGCACTTACTGAAAATGCCACGCGAAGCCGCCGATTCTCCTTCTGAGTCAGCTAACTGAGCACGAGCGTCCTTTAGTTCCTCACCCAGCTTGGTGTTGGCATCTTGGAGGTTATTCTTCTCTGCCGCACCCTCGTAAACGCTCTCGCTTGACCTTTAACCGCGTAAGAGTTGTTGCTTGTCCGGATCTAGTCCGCGCCATCTGCAATGTTTTTGTCGATTACACACCTACCGCACTTCATAAATTATTTATCTTCTGAAGCGTATATTACCAGAGGGGGTCTCCGTGGCTACCCCCGTAGCGGCTTGTCCGGCCTCAAGTTGGGCCCTGCAATCTTCCAGCTCCTGGGACAGTCAGGTATTCTTTTCTGTAAGATCCTGCATAACAAATGATCCTTAAATCAGTTATTCTAACTATTTTAAGTCTCGGGGGCTACTAGCATATATAACTGTCAAATTTCCTTACCCGTATGTCCTTCACATACTGCTCCGTGGCTCTGGCTAGACCATCTTGAGCGCCACAGAGATGCGCATCTCCCGAATCAAAGGCATTCAGGGCCTCTGGGGAGAAACATGCGTCACGAAGAACTATCCGGCGACGCCTGTCATTCAAAGCGCTCTCCACCTCGGAGTTGGTGGCAGACAACCTGTCGGCATCCTCTGTCGGAGGAGCATCCGACGCACGTCTCGTGCTTTCCTCAGCCTCCGGACCCGGCTTTGAAGCTTGTCCGGTGAAGGTTCGATCGGCAGCCTCTCCGGGCTCGATCCGTGGCGCTCTTTCTGAAAAGAGCATCGGCGTTAATCGCCTTCCGGAATCAATCCTAGAAGTATGGTGACATGCCATACCGTTGCGGCGGAGTTCGATCCGGACCGCACTTCTTTTTAACCTGCGGGCCGCACTGCCCTTTGTTAGCGGTCGCGCGGGCTCGGCTTCTGCCTCGAAGGTACCCCTGCGAAGCACCATTGGTATCTGGCGATCAAAAATAAGCACGGATGGGTCATTATCGGGGTTTTGGGATCTTGGTCTCGAGTTACACGTGGGGCTGGAAGTATTCGGGAATGTCGGCCGTAATGGCTACCAAAGCATTGTCGATGCTAAGTTGGTAGAACACCCGTCGATCAACTCCACTGTTATATCCGGATCATCTTGGAGGTCGGATCGAGGATCGCTCCGGATCCTCGGGTTGTGAGGGCGGGCTGTGTATCTTCTCCATCGATCGGCGCAGTTCTGCGCAAAAAACCATGAAATGAGATATTTAACTACGGGAATATGGATCGGATAGGTCACAAGGATGTTTTCTTACCCAGCTTGAGGATTATTGAAGAAAACTCTTTCGATGGGTTGACACGTAAAAATCCTCCTCCTCTCCTTTGTACATGGCGACAAGATCTTCACCAGTTCGGTGACCGATCCTGGCCCTTTGCGGCCATGGCGGGTGGCATCGTCCTCCCGTTGAAGTCCCACATGGGGTGGCCCTGTATTGGGCGGCCGCACTCCTCATAATGCAGATTGCCATGACTCTGTCATGGTCGATCCGGCATGAGCGATAACCTTATTCGGCTCATCGGATAGCGGACATCGGTCATCTTCTCTCCGGGGCTCAGGGTGCCAGCAAGGCGCTTCTTGAGAGGAGCATTGCTGAACTCCGGAAGGCCGATCCGAACAGGATCCGGCAGCGGGACGTCCTCCATATAAAACCATTCCGAAGGCCAATCTTCGGACGCCTTCTTTGGGGTTCCGGACAGGTATCCGGTCCCTGCGATGCGCCATAGCTCGGCTCCGCCCACTTGATATATTGACCCCTCATGAGAATGGGGAACTAGGGAGAATATTCTCTTCCACAGCCCGAAATGAGCCTCGACGCCCAGGAACAGTTCGCAAAGGGCCACGAAGCCCGCGATGTGCAAGATGGAGGCAGGAGTAAGATGGTGCAGTTGGAGGCTGTAGAACTCCAAGAGCCCCCGGAGAAATGGATGGATTGGAAATCCGAGTCCTCTTACTAGATAAGAGATGAAGCACACCCGCTCTCCTTTAGAGGGATCGGGGACGCTCTCCGCTTGCTTTCCGCCCTTGTAGGTGGCAAGTCCGGCTCGAACCGGAACCATGAAGGCGGAGGAGAAATCCCTTGGCTTGGAGTATAACTAGCTCGCTATCTTGGACTGAGCATCTCTCCCAATTTCCTGGCTGGGGGCTGGGAGCGCGAGAGGAGGAGCCGCGTCGACTGTCCATGATGGAATGGGCTTTGGTCATAGGCGCTCTGATGAAAGCTCGCGAAGGGGGAATGGTGTGACTCAGATCTAGATCCTTGCCCCTTTTATAAGCGGCTCCTTTTGCGCTGCTAGGGGGAATATTGTAAAAATACCCTGGCTTTTCGCATTCATTCAAACACATGGAAGATGGCCATTATTGGGCGTAGAAGCCGAGGAGCGCAGCATTTATCAGAAGCCGGACACTATTTGACAAGTATACGGAATTTGGAGAAGAACCCGCCTCGCAATGCCGAAGACAATCAACGCGTCGGACTCATCGTCATTGAAGCATGGTTCGGGGGCTACTGAGGGAGTCCCGGACTAGGGGGTGTCCGGATAGCCGGACTATCGTCACAGCCGGACTCCAAGACTATGAAGATACAAGATTGAAGACTTCGTCTCGTGTCCGGATGGGACTTTCCTTGGCGTGGAAGGCAAGGTTGGCGATACGGATATGTAGATCTCCTACCATTGTAACCTATCCGGTGTCTATATAAACCGGAGGGTTTTAGTCCGTAGGACGAACAACAATCATACCATAGGCTAGCTTCTAGGGTTTAGCCTCCTTGATCTCGTGGTAGATCTACTCTTGTACTACCCATATCATCAATATTAATCGAGCAGGAGTAGGGTATTACCTCCATCGAGAGGGCCCGAACCTGGGTAAAAACATCGTGTCCCTTGTCTCCTGTTACCATCCGCCTAGACGCACAGTTCGGGACCCCCTACCCGAGATCCGCCGGTTTTGACACCGACAATGCCTTTCTCGCTTCAGACGCATGTTCGAAAACTCACATGATGAGTGGGTCGCTGGGCTAGATGTTGAGTACACCATAGTCGTGGGACGAGAGAAGGATCTAAAGGACGAAGAGAGGAAGAAGCCCGCCGTGATCCAGTTTTGCGTACATAATGTTTGCTTGGTCTACCACATATGCCATGCCGATGTTGAGTTCCAGGATTTTAAGAACTTCCTCAAAGACAAAACAGTGAAATTCGTTACTGTAGACTTTAAGAACGACGAAGAAGTCTTGGGTCGGATAGGCCTCGTTGTAGGCAACCCCTTCGACCTCCAGAAGAATCGGCTGGTGCCCTCTCGTCAGCCTTCAATGCTGACCCTGGCAGGAGCCATGGTTCATCCTTCGTACCGTAAACTGGAGAAACCTCATTACACGTTTCATCGTCATGCATGGCAGCAGAATGTACTAGATATACACCACATCCACTACGCTTCAATGGATGGCTACCTTTGTTTCAATATCTACAAGGGTTGGATGAAGAGCAACAGCCAAGTGTGCGGTTCAAGCAAACAAGTATTGACCAAGAGGAAGAGGGACAAGGACGAAGTCGAGGACGTGGAAGAGGACTCCGAGTAAGGTGGCAGTGCCGTTGCTCATGGTGGTCCAGTGACCATATCGTGCTTTCGCTTCAAATACAATGACCGTAAGTGTCGTCAACAAAATACGGAGCACGCATCAAATGCAAAGTCCGTCAGTGTCATCAACAAAATATGGAGACGTATCGTGAGCTAGATACCGTTGTACTATTGTATATGCTTATTTTCTTAGTGGCCGATTGCGTGTGTAGTGTGGTGGGCACATCATTTCTAGTTGTGGTGGGTCAACATGAAGACTCATGGGTCGGTTCCATCCTGTGCCACATATAGGTTGGACCGAGGCGTGTTATCTGGAGACCCATGTGGAGGACTCGGTGTACAACACGATGCTACAGTCGCGGAGGACTCTATCCCCACCGGTGATAAGCCGACTATATATGATTTGTAACCCTAGGCCCTTAGTATGTTATACAAGCTTGGGGGCTAGTTAAATCGATAGTATACACACACGCACAATGCCTGGTATTCACGTCTACTTTGTACACACCCCTATCACTAATATACAGTACCAGGAGTAGGATCTTTCTTCAAATGCAAGGGTCCGATCCGAACTAGGGTAAAACGTTGCCTCGTATTACCATCTAGCCTAACAGCCAGGGATATCCTACTGAATGATATGATGAAAACATATCTGCCAACTACTATTAGAGAGGTGTGTCGGGGGGGGGGGGCAATGTGTGCGAGAGAGGCCTAAAGATAATGTGCGTGTGGGAGACACGTAGGCACATATATGTGCGTATAGAGGGCTAGTAGAGACCGTGCATGTGTATATATGCATGTGAGAGAAATAGTATTTTCCAACTGAGATTAGTGAAAAGAGTGGTACATAGTACTCAGAAAGAGAGAGAGAGAGAAACAGAGAGAGCATGTGCGTGAGACACCCCGACACCCTGAGAGAGATTGTGAGCATGTGTGAAAGAGAAATGTCGATGCATATAAAGTGTGTGCACTTATGCGTTAGATAGAGAGATATATAACGCGTTTGTGAGAACAGGGTGAGGCATAGTGCATCTACGTGTAAAAGGCGGTTCTACGCATTAAATTAAAATATAAATGGCATTATTATTTTTGGATGAGATCATGAATTTTGCAAAATTGCGTATGGACAAAAATCGGTCTATCAGACACCCATACTCTATTGAATTCTAGCATGTGCATGTGTTTATTTCATATTATCGATCCATAGAGTGAGAGCGGTTTGAAATACAGGCAATGGATGCTTTTGCAATTCATATATAAACATTAATTAGTGCACTCCATGTTGTTAGTGTGAAGCACATTATACATTTGTCACTTGCATGGATACATTCCAAATTGCTAGCTACGAAATAAAATACATGTCGAAATCAACATAAAGGGGGTTTCGAAGATTCGAATTCATAGGAGGTGCATTCATCTATTTGAACCCGAGATAATGGCATTTGTAAATCAGATGTAAAAGGGGGCATCAATCTTTGTTGTGAGTTTGAACATGCTATATATATTCATATGCATATCTAACTTTTTTTTTGCAACCAAGGAGATTATACCTGGAACCATGCATGAACTAAGGTAAGTTGCATTTTTTAAAATATATACTCGTGTACAATGTATATTAAAATGTACCCCCTCCATTCCAAAATAATCGTAGCTTTAGGATTTTCAAGAGTAAAGATTTTTGAAGTTTGACAAATCCTGAAAGTTCAATTCAAGAGAACCAAAAACGTTAATGCTTCTGCTCCAAAATATTGAACGAAGCGCCAAATAGGCCTCTGGTCACCCGAAACCGCGCGAGACTAATGTTTTGGTGGTAGGAAATTACTGTCCTGACTCTGGCCCGTGTAGCCTATCGGCCTGATGTCCAAAGGTCTAAACCGGGGTAGGCTTGTAACTTCACCAAGACGCCAGTCTCAACCGCCTCCGAGAAGCATTCATATGCCGTGGGCGCCTAAACACCCATGCGCTCGGCCGAAATCTATCCCGCCCACATTTGGGACACCTGACATGACTGTCCTACCCCCAACCCGCAATGTGTCCAAAATTTTAGATGGGGGCAAAGTTTGTAACTTTCCCCAAATTTCAAACAAGCGCGTCTCACACCGAAACATTGTTCCCCCTTAGTTCCCCGCCTCCCTCCATTTCCCCATTCATACTCTGTGGGCGCGAAAACGCCCTCCACCAGCCGCGAAACCCCAGCCTCCTCCGTCCTCCACCCCATAGCGGCCAATCCACCGCCGCCCTACTCCATCACGCCGGAGCCGGTACCCCGACGTCGTCATCCAACGCAACCGCAACCGCAACATCCTCAAGTACTTAGTAGCTGAAGCCGATGGAGAGCTGCCTCCATGATGCCGACGCTGACGCGCACCGTACCAGAACCACTCCGACCACGCCGTCCTGCGCCTCACTGCTGCGGCTCCACTGTCGCAACCGTCCACCGCACCGGAGTTGTTCTCACTACGCCGTCGTTCGCCGCCTCGGATCTGCTTCCCCACCGCCGACAGACGGCCACTGCACCACACTCAACAACTTGGCCATGGGTTCGTCCAAGGCTGCACCGTCCTCCACAACTTCTGGTTTCCGGCGAACAACAAGATCGTCAGAAAAACAGAAGGAGGGCACAACACTGCCAGCAGAAAGAGGTACTCCTCTTCCCTTATTCGTGCAAATCTTACGTCTCCGCCCACACCGTATTCATCCCACGAAAGAAACTAGTTGAGCGCTTCTTACTGCATCTTCTTCGTGATACTAAATGCACAAGGTTTCCTCCCGTTTACTATTTCACCTTTGCTAGAGGTCAGTAGCCTGCCTGGATTTCAATTCAGGGTCAGTCGAACCGCAATTAAAAGAAGCAACACCCGCTTAGGTGCGCGGAGCATCTAGTCCGCCTGTTCCCCGGGGAAGCGGCGCATCGGTGTCTATCATAGGGGTGTGGGGCGCAGGAGCTGCTTGCGCCCGATCTGGAGGTCGGCGGGGCTTGAATGGATGGCGGGGGCGGTGCCAAGCACGGCGGTGCGGTGAGGTCGAGGGGAGGGCGCAGGCAGGGGAGGAATACTGGGCCGATGGTCGCTGGCGTTTCGAGGAAGATCGTCAACACTGACTGGCTGGAGGTAGATGAAGGCGATCTGCCCGTTCTTTGTACATCGAGGGTGCAGAAAAAATGGACTGACCTATTTGCTTGCAGTCGACTGTTATTTTCACAGAATCCTGTAGTAATTGAGTGTGCCATGCATGTTGTAGAGCTATCATATGTCTCCCGTCATTTATTTCTCACCGACCTACTATCTGCTACCTTTACACTGTACTAATTGTGCACACACTTCACCCATACTCACACTATTGTTTTTATGCATGGGTATTTCAGACTCTGACGCAGTGTTGATGAATGCACAACAGAAAAGACAAAAGTCGCTCCAGTGTAATTCGAAGATAAGCACTAAGCGTTTCAGCGCTCTAAAGGATGCAGTGTCAGCAGTTGGAGACAGTAAACGTAGCTCTGCAGTTGATGATCTCAATTGCCACACACAACCATCCCAGGTGCTTGCTTTAACTTCATACTGTCAAATGTGGTTGCATGTTGCATATGGTTCTAGCTTGTATTGCTTCCAATTTGGTTAAATTGCATCTGCTTACTTTACACATTATACCTTTGATAATGACATGCCTTCCTGTTTTTGATACATACTACATATGTCTATTAACCATGTTTGTACATCAAACTAATGCTCTTTTGTATCCCTCGTCAATCACTTATGATGAGACAGTCACCGGGTGGGTTACTGTGAGACGCCCTACTCGTTTAAAGAGTGCAGTGTCATCCTCACCACATGATTCTCAAGAAACAGCAAGGCTAAATGAAGATAGTCAACGTAGCTCTCTAGTTGATCACATAATTCCCCACACCACCATCGCAGGTGCTTGCTCTTACTTGGCAGTGTGATATGTGGTTGCATGTTGCATATGGTGTCTACCTTGTAATGCTTCTAATTAGGGTAAATTGCATCTGCTTAGTTAACACATTATACCTGTGAATATGACATGCCTTCCTGTTTTTGGTACATACTACGTCTTTCTATTAACCATGTTCTTACATCAAACTACTTTTCTTGTGTATCCCTCATCAATGCTCCTAATTTGTTAAATTGCATCTCCTTAGCTTACACATTATACATGTGAATATGACACGCCTTCCTGTTTTTGGTACATACTACATCTGCCTATCACACCATGTTCTTACATCAAACTACTGTTCTTGTGTATCCTGCGTCTATCGCTTATGATAGACAGTCACGCGCGTGGGTTAATATGAGACGCAATACTCTTATAAAGAATGCAATTTCATCCTCTCGACATGATTCTCAAGAAACAACAAGCCTAAATGAAGATATTGAACGTTGCTTTGTACATGAAGGCAGCACTTCCCCTACACCATCATCACAGGTGCTTGCTCCAACTTCGTAGTGTGATATGTGGTTGCATGTTGCATATGGTGTCTAGCTTGTAATGCTTCTAATTAGGGTAAATTGCATCTGCTTAGTTTACACACTATACCTATGAATATGACATGCCTTCCTATTTTTGGTACACACTACATCTATGTGTTAACCTTGTTCTTACATGAAACTACCTCTCTTTCGTATCCTGCATCAATCACTTACGACGAGTCACCTTTATTCGTTGCATATTGCATATTATTTCTAGCCTGTTGCCATGTATTGCTTCTAATTTGGTCAAATACATTTGTTAGGCCCAAAGACGACTTGCTTTGCTGCATTTCTTGGGCCGGGGCTTTACTTGATTTTGGCGAAAGAAAGGCACCCTTTTAATTTGGCAGAGTGATATTGGTTTCATCTTTCATATGGTTTCTAGCTTGCATCGATTCTAACAAGTTCAAGCACCTTGTGCTTAGTTTACACTTTATACATCATACATGTCAATATGTCACGTTGTCCTGTTTTTCATACATATTACATCCTCCTATCATGCGGCTGCCTTACATGAAAGTAGTGTTCGTCAGTATCATGCATCAATAAGTTCTGAAGAGCAAATTTTATTCCTTTTTCTTGTGGGTTTGACTTGACAAGGCAAAATCAAGAAAGAGGAAGGAAAAGAGTAAGGAAGGCGATGATGGTGGTCCTCTGCAGCAACGTAAACGTAGCATCTGTACCGATTCTCCTTGTACTGATAGTGCATTACATGGTCCAAGTCTACGCTCCCCTACTCCACCATCCAAGGAGCTTGCTCTAACTTGGCAGTGTGATATCTGCTTGCATGTTGCATATGGTGTCTAGCTCATATTGCTCCTAATTAGTGTAAACTGCATCTGCTTAGCTTACACATGATACATGTGAATATGACACGCTTTCCTATTTTTGGTACATACTATATCTGTCTATCACACCCAATTCTTACATGAAACTACTCTTCTTTTGTATCCTGCATCAGTCACTTATGATTGGACACCTTTAAGTTGGCAGTGTGATATTGGTTTGCGTCATGAATATGATTTCTAGCATGTATTGCTGCTAGTTTGATGAACGCCACCTATGACGAGACAGTTTTAACTTGGCAGAGTGATATTGATTGCACCTTCCATATGGTGTCTTGCAGTGTTTCTAATTTGTTGAAGTGCCTTATGCTTAGTTACCACATCATAGGTGTGAATATGTCAAGCCGTCCATTTTTTCGTAGCTATTCCATCCTCGTATCATGACTTTTCCTTTCATCAGAGTAGTGTTCGTCAGTATCATGCGTGAATGAGTTCTGAAGAGCGAATGATATTCAATTTTCTTGTCGGTATGACCTCACAATGCAAAATCAATAATGCTGAAGGAAATTGGCAAGGCATTGGGTGATGGTGGTCCTTCTGAGCAACTGAAACGGAGGTTCTCTACAGATTCTACTCCGCCATCCTCCCAACAAGATTCGCAAGACAACGCAAGGCTAGACAGTCAACGTAGTTGTGTAGATGATGAGCACATCTCCCCTACTCCACCATCACCGGTGCTTGCTCTAACTTGGCACTATTATATGTGGTTGCATGTTGCGTATGATGTCTAGCTTGTATTGCTTCTAACTTTGTTGAATTGCATCTGCTTACTTTACACATAATGCTGTGAATATGACATGTGTTCCTGTTTCGCATCGACTACTATTCTTGCATATCCCGCATCAGTCACTTATGATAAGGCACCTTTAAGTCGCCATTGTGATATTGGTTGTGTCTTGCATATGATTTCTAGCATATCTGCTTCTAATTTGTTGATCGCCATATAGTTTGAACTTGGCAGAGTGATATTGGTTGCATCTTTCATATGGTGTCTAGCTTGCGTGCTTCTAATTTGTTGAAATGCCTTCGCTTAGTTACCACATCATAGGTGTGAATATGTCACACCATCCTGTTTTTCATACATATTCCATCCTCGCATCATGTGTTTGCCTTTCATCCGAGTAGTGTTCGTCAGTATCATGCATGAATGAGTTCTGAAGAGCGAATTTTATTCCTTTTTCTTATCGGTTTGACTTCACAATGCAAAATCATTACAATTGAAGGAAATTAGTCCGACAGTGGATGATGGTGGTCCTTCGGAGCAACTCAAACAGGGGGTCTCTACAGATTCTACTCCGCCATCCTCCCAACAAGATTCGCAAGACAACACAAGGCTGGACAGTCAACGTAGCTGTGTAGATGATGAGCACATCTCCCCTACTCCACCATCACAGGTGCTTGCTCTAACTTGACACTATTATATGTGGTTGCATGTTGCGTATGATGTCTAGCTTGGATTGCTTCTAACTTGAATTGCATCTTCTTACTTTACACATAATGCCTGTGAATATGACACGTGTTCCTGTTTCTAGAACATATGTGTACATGATGAGCACATCTCCCCTACTCCACCATCACAGGTGCTTGCTCTTACTTGCAACTGTTATACGTGGTTGCGTTTTCCGTATGATGTCTAGTTTGTATTGCTTCTGATTATGTAGAATTGCATCAGCGTAGCTTACAACTTATACCTGCAACGATCACTTACCCATAAGACACATTTAACTTGGGACTGTGATGTAGGTTGCATCTTTCATTTTCTTCTAGCTTGTACTGTTTCTAATTTCTTGAAATGGCACTTACGAGGAGACACTTTTTACCTGATAGAGTGATATTGGTTGCATGTTCATATGGTGCCTAGCTTTCATTTCTTCTAATTTTGTTGAAATGCCTTTTGCTTACTGTTTTTTCATACATATTCCATCCTCCTATCGTACGTGTGAATATGAAACGCTATCTTTTTTTGTATATATTCCATCCTCCTATCATGGGCTTGCCTTACATCAAAGTAGTGTTCGTCTGTATCATGCATCAACCAGTTATGTAGAGCTAATTTTATTCATCTTCTTGTGGTTTTGACTTCATAAGGCAATATCAGAAAATAGGAAGGAAAAGAGTAAGTTAGGAGATGTTGGTGGTACTCCGCACCCACGCAAACAGAGACTCTCTAGATTTGCCACTACTACTGCTAATGAAGTTGAAGTCCCAAGTCTACATGATGAGTTCATCTCCCGCACTCCACCATCGCAGGTGCTTGCTCTAAGTTGACAGTGTGATAATTGGTTTCATGTTGCATATGTTGTCTAGCCTGTATTCTTCTATTTTGACTAAATTGCACCTGCTGAGTTTATACGTTATACATGTGCATATGACATGGCTTTCTGTGTCTAGAATACACTGCATCTATCTATCATACCATGTTCTTACATCAAAGTACTGTTGTTGTGTATCCCGCATCAGTAACTCATGATTGGACGCTTTTAACATGGCAGTTTGATAGTAGTTGCATCTTGCATTGATTTCTACGTTGTACTGCTTCTAATTTTTCGAATTGCCACTTATGACAAGACACTTTTAACTTGGCAGAGTAATATTGGTTGCCTCTTTCATATGGTGTCTAGCTTGCATTACTTCTATTTTCTTGAAAATCCTTCTGCTTAGTTTGCACATCGTAGCTGTGAATATGTCATGCCGTCCTGTTTTTCTTACATATTTCGTTCTCATACGGTTGTCTTACATCAAACTATTGTGTCGGTGTACTAGAGTAGGGGTACCCTAGTATCCCGAACTTGTGTACGGGCAGTTGCAGCACCCCGCGGCAAGGCTTGCCGGGTGACCGCCAAGGTCCTCCATGTTTCCTTTGGAGCCATTCAAGAACAAAGTATTCAAGCCAAGGAGACAAGGCCCCGGCAAGAGGAGCTTGCCGGGAAGGCCAACCAAGGCATCTCGAGGAACTTGTCACGACGCGTCGAGGCCCGGTGAACGACAAGCTTCCGGACGCGACAAGACAACGACCGCGGCAAGGCGCTTGCCGCGGCAAACTACCACTCTGTACCCGCGCTCCAGCACATCCACCAACGTGTCGCCCTGGGACCTTTCCAGGCGCGCGTGGCAAGAGGCTGTGCAGCCAGCGGTGCGCGGTGGCAAGCGACGCTGACAAGATTGCCATCATGGCAAGCGGTGGCGTCCCTGACGGTCCCTTTTTGCACTATTTGGGCGACGTAGACGGGCATTTAATGCCTTTGTCCCCTGCCGTCAGGGTTAGGTATGATACACTGTACAGGTAGTTGTACCAACCGCAATTCCTTTTCCATTTTTACCCTTGTCTACGTTGCCACCTGTCGGAGACCCCTTTAGCATATAAAAGGAGGCCCATGCGCAACGTAGAGAAGGGGGGGAAGCAGAAAAATGCTCACGCTCGGTCTCGTTAGGAGGCCCATACACACTAGAAACAATATTTTACTTGTTTTTTTTCATTCTTTGAGGCTTGGCCTCGGTGCTATCTAGGCACCCATGCCAGAAAATATCTAACTTAGCCACCCTCCTAAAATGGCTAATCAAAGCTAGCACCTATGTTAGCTTAGCTTAGCACCAGAATATGATCACATTGCCCATGCTCTAAAACGTACACCAGAGCAAATAAGTATCATACAATGCCAACCAAGCAAAAATTATGATGTTACCCATTCCAGGTATGTAGGAGCCACTTGCATAAATTTTATCCACCAATAAGCTCAAAGTTGCTCCTCGGCATGTGGACAACGTACGTAAAAATAATACAAAAAATTGTAGTGTTGATGTGTGTTAGAATCCATGTCGTATACATTTTAGGATTGTAACATACCGTAAATACCATGTACTTGTATCAGTCTTTGGTAATATACAAAGAGGAGTCCCGCACTCCATGAGGACGTGCGATCCCACAAACTCTCATGTTTCTAATCCTTACATGGTATCAGACAAGGTCATGATGACCTCTGATGCTTCTTCGTTCGCCGCTGTCACGCCCTCGGCTGCTACCACTGTCGGAGAACTTCTCCCACCCAACCTTGCCGCTCTCCTCGCCAGCACCAACAGCCTGCACAGCTCCCTCTCGTCGTTAGCACCATGGCTGTCCCATCTAGCTTCGACACCAACCTCGGCTCCTTCATGGTCGGGGTGATGCCGCCGGCTTCTTCGCCCACTCTCGCGTCCGCCACTGTCCGGCCTGCTCCTGTCCGTCTGCCCATAGTGGCCGACGTGCCCGCACCTGCGCCGTTCCACTTCGCCCATCTCCTCACCATCAAGTTATCGGCAGAGAACTTTTTGTATTGGCAGGCGCAGGTCCTTCCTCCCCTCCGTAGCCATTATCTTCCCGGCTATGTTGATGGATCGCTGCCATGTCCATCATCGACCTTGTGGCCACAAAGTGGATGGTGCGCAGCACATGGTTCCCAACCAGGCGTATACCGTATGGGTGCAACAAGATCAAGAAATTCTCTCGGTGATTCAATCATCTCTGACCGAAGGGGCCGCTGGCATGATCCTCTTTGCTGCCACATCCTAGGATGCATGGGCAATGCTTGAGAGCAGTTTTTCATCTCAGTCCACGGCGCGGTCCATGGCACTTCGTCGTAGCTTCAGGACATGAAGAAACTTGATCTCTCGACCACGGTTTATTTCAACAAAGTGAAGAACCTCGCTGACACTTTGGCCGACATCGGGAAACCTCTTTCTGATGAGGAGTTCACTGGTTTTATT
>CM038681.1:95922371-96031892 GCA_021605205.1 Aegilops longissima
TTACTCAAGACAATGATGTTTTTGTTGAATTTCACCCCTTTGATGTCTTTGTTAAGGATCGCGCAACGAGGGGCGTTCTTCTTAGGGTTCATTATCAACATGGACTCTATCCACTTGATGCACCTCAAGCTTCTCAGGTCTTCAGCAGCGTTCATGTCAAGCCATCTCAATGGCATTCACGCCTTGGTCACCCAGCTTCCCCCATTGTGCGCCATGTTCTTCATCGTCATCAAGTCCCCATTGTCTCTAGCAATAAAGTTGTCTCAGTGTGATGCCTGTCAACAAGGCAAAAGTCATCAACTTCCGTTTCCAGTATCTACTCGTCTAGTTAAACATCCTCTTGAAATTGTGTTTTCAGATGTATGGGGCCCTGCCCAAACCTCAGTTAGTGGTCATAATTATTATGTCAGTTTTCTTGATGCTTACAGTCGCTTCACTTGGCTCTACTTTCTTAAGCGCAAGTCAGATGTGTACAATGTATTTCTTCAGTTTCAAGCTCATGCTGAGTGTCTCCTTGGTCGCAAGATAATTCATGTTCAGTCCGATTGGGGAGGGGAATACCGCAACCTCAACACATTTTTTGGCAAACTTGGGATTACACACCGTGTGTCACGTCCACATACACATCAGCAGAATGGCGTCGTTGAATGCTACCTCTTGAGCACTCCGTTGGTTTTCCCTTAAAGAGGAAAGGGTGATGCAGTAAAGCAGCGTAAGTATTTCCCTTAGTTTCTGAGAACCAAGGTATGAATCCAGTAGGAGGCCACGCACGAGTCCCTCGCACCTACACAAACAAATGAAATCCTCGAAACCAACGCAATAAAGGGGTTGTCAATCCCTTCACGGTCACTTACGAAAGTGAGATCTGATAGATATGATAAGATAATATTTTTGGTATTTTTATGATAAAGATGCAAAGTAAAATAAAAGGCAAAAAAATAACTAAGTGTTGGAAGATTAATATGATGGAAAATAGACCCGGGGGCCATAGGTTTCACTAGTGGCTTCTCTCGGGAGCAAAAGTATTACGGTGGGTGAAAAAATTACTGTTGAGCAATTGACAGTATTGAGCATAGTTATGAGAATATCTAGGTATCATCATGTATATAGGCATCACGTCCGAGACAAGTAGACCGACTCCTGCCTACATCTACTACAATTACTCCACACATCGACCACTATCCAGCATGCATCTAGAGTATTAAGTTCATAAGAACGGAGTAACGCTTTAAGTAAGATGACATGATGTAGAGGGATAAACTCATGCAATATGATATAAACCCCATCTTGTTATCCTCGATGGCAACAATACAATACGTGCCTTGCTGCCCCTACTGTCATTGGGAAAGGTCACCGCAAGATTGAACCCAAAGATAAGCACTTCTCCCATTGCAAGAAAGATCAATCTAGTAGGCCAAACGAAACTGATAATTCAAAGAGACTTGCAAAGATAACCAATCATACATAAAAGAATTCAGAGAAGATTCAAATATTGTTCATAGATAAACTTGATCAAAAACCCACAATTCATCGGTCTCAACAAACACACCGCAAAAAAAAGATTACATCGAATAGATCTCCACAAGAGAGGGGGAGAACATTGTATTGAGATCCAAAAATAGAGAAGAAGCCATCTAGCTAATAACTATGGATCCGAAGGTCTGAGGTAAACTACTCACACATCATCGGAGAGGCTATGGTGTTGATGTAGAAGCCCTCCCTGATCGATGCCCCCTCCGGCGTAGCTCTGGAAAGGGCCCCAAGATGGGATCTCACGGGTACAGAAGGTTGCGGCGGTGGAATTAGGTTTTTGGCTCCGTATCTGGTAGTTTGGGGGTACGTAGGTATATATAGGAGGAAGAAGTACGTCGGTGGAGTAACATGGGGCCCACGAGGGTGGAGGGCGAGTCCCCCTACCTCGTGCCTCCCTGGTTGATGTCTTGACTTAGGGTCCAAGTCCTCTGGATCACGTTCGTTCCGAAAATCACGTTCCTGAAGGTTTCATTCCGTTTGGACACCGTTTGATATTCTATTTATGTGAAACTCTGAAATAGGCAAAAAAACAGCAATTCTAGGTTGTGCCTCCGGTTAATAGATTAGTCCCAAAAATAATATAAAAGTGTATAATAAAGCCCATTATGTCCAAAACAGAATATAATATAGCATGGAACAATCAAAAATTATAGATACGTTGGAGACGTATCAAGAATCCCCAAGCTTAATTCCTGCTCGTCCTCGAGTTGGTAAATGATAAAAACAGAATTTTTGATGTGGAATGCTACTTAGCATAATTTCAATGCAATTCTCTTAATCGTGGTATGAATATTCAGATCTGAGAGATTCAAGATAAAAGTTTAATATTGACATAAAAATAATAATACTTCAAGCATACTAACTAAGCAATTATGTCTTCTCAAAATAACATGGCCAAAGAAAGTTCATCCCTACAAAATCATAGAGTTTAGTCATGCTCCATTTTCGTCACATAAGAATGCTCTCATTATGCACAACCCCGATGGCAAGCCAAGCAATTGTTTCATACTTTAGCAATCTCAAAAAATTTCAACCTTCACGCAATACATGAGCGTGAGCCATGGATATAGCACTATGGGTGGAATAGAATATAATGATGGGGGTTATGTGGAGAAGACAAAAAAGGAGAAGGTCTCACATCAACGCTACTAATCAATGAACTATGGAGATGCCCATCGATTGATGTTAATGCAAGGAGTAGGGATTACCATGCAACGGATGCACTAGAGCTATAAATGCATGAAAGCTCAAAAAAAGAAACTAAGTGGGTGTGCATCCAACTTGCTTGCTCACGAAGACCTAGGGCATTTGAGGAAGCCCATTGTTGGAATATACAAGCCAAGTTCTATAATGAAAAATTCCCACTAGTATATGAAAGTGAAAAAACAAGAGACTAACATGAAGATCATGGTGCTACTTTGAAGCACAAGTGTGGAAAAAGGATAGTATCATTTCCCCCCCCCCCCCTTTTTTTTGGGCCTTTTTTTGGCATTTCTCTTTTTTTATTGGGACAATGCTCTATGAATGATGATCATCACACTTCTATTTATTTACAACTCAATGATTACAACTCGATACTAGAACAAAGTATGACTCTATATGAATGCCTCCGGCGGTATACCGGGATAGCAATGAATCAAGAGTGACGTGTATGAAAAATTATGAACGGTGGCTTTGCCACAAATACGATGTCAACTACATGATCATGCAAAGCAATATGACAATGATGAACGTGTCATGATAAACGGAACGGTGGAAAGTTGCATGGCAATATATCTCGGAATGGCTATGGAAATGCCATAATAGGTAGGTATGGTGGTTGTTTTGACAAGATATAAGGAGGTTTATGTGTGAAAGAGCGTATCATATCACGGGTTTTGGATGTACCGGCGAAGTTTGCACCAACTCTCAATGTGAGAAAGGGAAATGCATGGTGCCGAAGAGGCTAGCAATGATGGAAGGGTAAGAGTGCGTATAATCCATGGACTCAACATTAGTCATAAAGAACTCACATACTTATTGCAAAAATCTACAAGTCATCAAAAACCAAGCACTAAGCGCTGATACTTCTCCAACGTATCTATAATTTTTTATTGCTCCATGCTATATTATCTTTTGTTTTGGACATTATTGGGCTTTATTATACACTTTTATATTATTTTTGGGACTAACCTATTAACTTGAGGCCCAGCCTAGAATTGCTGTTTTTTGCCTATTTCAGAGTTTCGCAGAAAAAGAGTATCAAACGGAATGAAACCTTCGGGAACGTGATTTTCGGAACGAACATGATCCAGGAGACTTGGACCCTACATCAAGGAAGCTTCCAGGAAGCCACGAGGTAGGGGGCGCGCCTACCCCCCAGCGCCTCCACCTCGTGGGCCCCACATTGCTCCACCGACGTACTCCTTCCTCCTATATATACCTCACGCACCCCAAGCGATCGAATCGGAGCCAAAACCTAATTCCACCGCCACAACCTTCATGCCCGTGAGATCCCATCTTGGGGCCTTTTACGGAGCTCCGCCGGAGGAGGCATCGATCACGGAGGGCTTCTACATCAACACCATAGCCTCTCCGATGATGTGTGACTAGTTTACCTCAGACCTTCGGGTCCATAGTTATTAGCTAGATGGCTTCTTCTCTATTTTTGGATCTCAATACAATGTTCTCCCCCTCTCTTGTGGAGATCTATTCGATGTAATCTTCTTTTGCGGTGTGTTTGTTGAGACCGATGAATTGTGGGTTTATGATCAAGTTTATCTATGAACAATATTTGAATCTTCTCTGAATTCTTTTATGCATGATTGGTTAACTTTGCAAGTCTCTTCCAATTATCAGTTTGGTTTCGCCTACTAGATTGATCTTTCTTGCAATGGGAGAAGTGCTTAGCTTTGGGTTGAATCTTGCGGTGTCCTTTCCCAATGACAGTAGGGGCAGCAAGACACGTATTGTATTGTTGCCATCGAGGATAGCAAGATGGGGTTTATATCATATTGCATGAGTTTATCCCTCTACATCATGTCATCTTGCTTAAAGCGTTACTCTGTCTTATAAACTTAATACTCTAGATGCATGCTAGATAGCAGTCGATGTGTGGAGTAATAGTAGTAGATGCAGGCAGGAGTCGGTCTACTTGTCTCGGACGTGATGCCTATATACATGATCATACCTAGATATTCTCATAACTATGCTCAATTCTGTCAATTGCTCAACAGTAATGTGTTCACCCACCGTAATACTTATGCTCTTGATAGAAGTCACTAGTGAAACCTATGGCCCCTGGGTCTATTTTCCATCATATTAATCTTCCAACACTTAGTTATTTTTATTGCCTTTTATTTTACTTTGCATCTTTATCATAAAAATACCAAAAATATTATCTTATCATATCTACCAGATCTCACTCTCGTATGTGACCATGAAGGGATTGACAACCCCTTTATTGCGTTGGTTGTGAGGATTTATTTGTTTATGTAGGTGGGAGGGACTCGTGTGTGGCCTCCTACTGGATTGATACCTTGGTTCTCAAAAATTGAGGGAAATACTTACGCTACTTTACTGCATCACCCTTTCCTCTTCAAGGGAAAACCAACACAGTGCTCAAGAGGTAGCACGCGCATGCTCCTAGGGAACAGATTGGTAGGAAAAGACCATCGCTCGTCCCTGACCGCCACTCATAAGAGGACAATCGAAGAACACCTCATGTTTCAAATTTGTTACATAAAGTTTACCATACGTGCATGCTACGGGACTTGCAAACTTTAACACAAGCATTTCTCATATTCACAACTACTCAACTGGCACAACTTTAATATCACTACCTCCATATCTCAAAACAATCATAAAGCATCAAACTTCTCTTAGTATTCAACACACTCATAATAAAGTTTTTTACTAGTCTTGAATACCCAACATATTAGGATTAATTTCCCAATTTAAGAAAATTACCATGCTGTTTAAGACTCTCAAAATGATATAAGTGAAGCATGAGAGAATAATAGTTTCTATAAAACAAAACCACCGCCGTGCTCTAAAAGATATAAGTGAAGCAGTAGAGCAAAAACTATGTAGCTCAAAAGATATAAGTGAAGCGCATAGAGTATTCTAATAAATTATGAATCATGTGTGTCTCTCTCAAAAGGTGTGTACAACAAAGATGATTGTGATAAACTAAAAAGCAAAGACTCAAATCATACAAGACGCTCCAAGCAAAACACATATCATGTGGTGAATAAAAATATAGCTCCAACTAAAGTTACCGATGGAAGTAGACGAAAGAGGGGATGTCTTCCGGGGCATCCCCAAGCTTTGGCTTTTAGGTGTCCTTAGATTATCTTGGGGTGCCATGGGAAATCCCAAGATTAGGCTCTTGCCACTCCTTGTTCCATAATCCATCAAATCTTTCACTCAAAACTTGAAAACTTCACAATACAAAACTTAACAGAAAATCTCGTGAGCTCCGTTAGCGAAAGAAAACAAAACACCACTTCAAGGTACTGTAATTAACTCATTCTTTATTTATATTGATGTTAAACCTACTGTATTCCAACTTCTCTATGATTTATAAACTATTTTATTAGCCATAGATTCATCAAAATAAGCAAACAACACACAAAAAACAGAATCTGTCAAAAACAAAACAGTCTGTAGTAATCTGTAACTAATGCAAACTTATCGAACTCCAAAAATTCAGCCAAAATAGAACGACCTAGCAAATTTGTTTATTGATCAGCGGCAATTGGAATCAATATTTTATCACATTCTGGTGATTTTTAAAAATTAGTTCCGTGAACAGAAAGTTTCTGGAATTTTCAGCAAGATCAAATAACTATCATCCAAGAAGATCCTATAGGTTTAACTTGGCACAAACACTAATTAAAACATAAAAAAAATCAAACCACAAGCTAGATCAAAGATTTATTCCTAAACATAAGCAAAAAGAAAAAAACTAAAAATAAAATTGGGTTGCCTCCCAAGAAGCGCTATCGTTTAACGCCCCTAGCTAGGTATAAAAGCAAGGATAGATCTAGGTATTATCATCTTGATTTTTAATTTTTAAAGCGGATTTATGCTCGAATCCGGGAGGTTCTTTACGTTTCCCCCCATATTCGGAGATCTTGAGATCTAAAGAGTCCAACCGCTTATTATAAAGGGTAATCAACATATTCATGCGGTGGAGATTCCCGCTAACACTCTTAAGAGGTTCAAGAGATTTTTGTAAAATCTTAGTTACTTCCCAAATTTTCTCAAAAACTTGCGTTTCTTCTTGGGTATGATGAGGCCCCTTTTGTTGAGGTAGTGTTCCCACTATGCCTTCTATAATTTCATGCGCAATACTGGGATCATTTTCAATAAAATTGCCTTTGGCAACGCAATCCAAGAGTTGTCTATGAGACATATTTAGTCCAACATAAAAGTTGCAAAGCAAAATTCTAAAATTCACCTCTAGGGTACAATTACGATAAGATTCCACCATTCTAACCCAAGAATCTTTTATGTTTTCTCCTTGTCTTTGTTTGAAGTGAAGAACCTCAAACTCGGGGGACAAAGGAGCAGATAAGGGACTAGCCATAACGACAAGGCAAGCGAGAACAAGCAAACGGAAAAGAGAGGGCGAATAAAACGGCAAGGGTGAAGTGGGGGAGAGGAAAACAAGAGGCAAATGGCAAATAATGTAATGCGGGAGATAAGGGTTTGTGATGGGTACTTGGTATGTTGACTTTTATAGACTCCCGACAACGGCGCCAGAAATCCTTCTTGCTACCTCTTGAGCACTGCGTTGGTTTTCCCTTGAAGAGGAAAGGGTGATGCAGTAAAGCAGCGTAAGTATTTCCCTCAGTTTTTGAGAACCAATGTATCAATCCAGTAGGAAGCCACGCACGAGTCCCTCGCACCTACACAAACAAATAAAATCCTCGCAACCAACGCAATAAAGGGGTTGTCAATCCCTTCACGGTCACTTACGAATGTGAGATCTGATAGATATGATAAGATAATATTTTTGGTATTTTATGATAAAGATGCAAAGTAAAATAAAAGGCAATAAAAATAACTAAGTGTTGGAAGATTAATATGATGGAAAATAGACCCTGGGCCATAGGTTTCACTAGTGGCTTCTCTCGAGAGCATAAGTATTACGGTGGGTGAACAAATTACTCTTGAGCAAGATAGAATTGAGCATAGTTATATGAATATCTAGGTATGATCATGTATATAGGCATTACGGCCGAGACAAGTAGACCGACTCCTGCCTGCATCTACTACTATTACTCCACACATCGACCATTATCCAGCATGCATCTAGAGTATTAAGTTCATAAGAACAGAGTAACGCTTTAAGTAAGATCACATGATGTAGAGGGATAAACTCATGCAATATGATATAAACCCCATCTTGTTATCCTCGATGGCAACAATACGATACGTGTCTTGCTGCCCCTACTGTCACTGGGAAAGGACACCGCAAGATTCAACCCAAAGCTAAGCACTTCTCCCATTGCAAGAAAGATCAATCTAGTAGGCCAAACCAAACTGATAATTCGAAGAGACTTGCAAAGATAACCAATCATACATAAAAGAATTCAGAGAAGATTCAAATATTGTTCATAGATAAACTTGATGATAAACCCACAATTCATCGATCTCAACAAACACACCGCGAAAAGAAGATTACATCGAATAGATCTCCACAAGAGAGGGGGAGAACATTGTATTGAGATCCAAAAAGAGAGAAGAAGCCATCTAGCTAATAACTATGGACCCGATGGTCTGAGGTAAACTGCTCACACATCATCGGAGAGGCTATGGTGTTGATGTACAAGCCCTTCGTGATCGATGCCCCCTCCGACGGAGCTCCTGAAAAGGCCCCAAGATGGGATCTCACGGGTACAGAAGGTTGCGGCGGTGGAATTAGGTTTTTGGCTCCGTATCTGGTAGTTTGGAGGTACGTAGGTATATATATGAGGAAGAAGTACGTCGGTGGAGCAACATGGGGCCCATGAGGCTGGAGGGCGTGCTCGGGGGGGCGGGAGGGGGGGGGGGGGTAGGCGCGCCCCCTACCTCGTGCCTTCCTGGTTAATGTCTTGACGTAGGGTCCAAGTCCTCTGGATCACGTTCGTTCCGAAAATAACGTTCCCGAAGGTTTCATTCCGTTTGGACTCCGTTTGATATTCTTTTTTTGCGAAACTCTGAAATAGGCAAAAAACAGCAATTCTGGGCTGGGCCTCCGGTTAATAGGTTAGTCCCAAAAATAATATAAAAGTGTATAATAAAACCCATTAATGTCCAAAACAGAATATAATATAGCATGGAACAATAAAAAATTATAAATATGTTGAAGACGTATCACTGAACGTAAGCATCGTCACATAGGAGAAACTGGCTTAACTCTTTTAGCATATGCATCTGTACCTTTTCGTTTTTGGACCGATGCTTTTTCTACGGCTTTCTTTCTTATAAATAGACTCCCTACAAGAGTACTAGCCATGAAAACTCCCATTGAATGCTTGCTTCAAGAAACACGTGATTATACTTTTCACAAAGTGTTTGATTGTGCGTGTTGGTTGCATCTTTGACTTTACAACAACCGCAAACTTGAGTTTCATTCTAAAAAATATGTCTTTCTTGGATATAGCTCTCTGCATAAAGGATACAAGTGTCTCCATGTTCCCTCAAATCGTGTTTACATATCCCGTGATGTTATCTTTTATGAGAACCACTATCCTTTCTCTCATTTTTCTAAGTCACAGTCTACATCGTATTCTACTCCGTCGTCGCTTGTTTCGTCTTACCAATTTGTAGATAATGCATATTTTCGTATTCTGCTTTCTAACCATGGTGCAGGTACTGGACATGGTGCTCATCTTCAGCTTCTAGATGACGAAGAAGCCGCCCCTGATGCACCTTATGTTGATCGCCCGGACATCGATCACATGCAGGGAGGGCGAGCCATGTAGTAGCAGCTTGGCCTGAGCCGGAGCAAGCCAAGCCAACGCCAACTTCCTCCACAGCAGGCGGCTCAGCTACTGACCCGTCCCTGGACTCGCATGTGTCTCACGCCCTAGAGCCGTCCTCGTCGACGACTTGTGATGCGCCCTCGATGCCCTCGTCAGTACGTCGTGCCAATGTCTGCTCGGATGCGACCTCGCCAGTGTTGGAATCTCCCGGCTCGTCATCGCCTGCTCCTAGTCCATCTCCGGTTCCGCCGCCGCCTCAGGTTGCTCCTCGACGTGTTCACACACGTAGCCAGAGTGGTATTTTTCAACCAAAGCAACGGACAGATGGTACCGTTGCATGGCTAGATGCATGTATGGCGCACAAAATTTCTGATCCAACATCTGAGCCGTCTCATTTTCAGATAGCAATGGGCATACCACACTGGAGAGCTGCTATGGAACAAAAAAAAAATTGCGCCGCACAAAAATGAGACCTAGACACTTGTTCCTCCTATCTCAGGAGTCAACGTGATAGACTCTAAATGGGTCTTTAAAGTCAACAAGTATGTTGATGGATCGGTTGAACGCTATAAGGATCGTCTGGTTGCCAAAGGTTTTAAGCAACGCTATGGTCTTGATTACGAAGACACGTTCAGTCATGTTATCAAGCCTACCACCATTTGTATTCTTCCTACATTGGCAGTTACTCATGGTTGGTCCCTTCCGCCAGTTGGATGCTCAGAATGCATTTCTTCATGGTGTCCTGGAGGAAGAGGTTTATATGCGGCAACCTCCTGGTTTTATTGATCCTGATCGGCCTCATCATCTTTGTCGGCCGATCAAGGCAATTTATGGTCTCAAACAGGCTCCCCGTGCCTGGCATGCTCGTCTTGGCTCTGCTCTTCGGTCACATGGTTTTGTTTCATCTACTACAGACACGTCTTTGTTTCTTCTCTAGCGCCCTGAGGTCACTATGTACCTATTGGTTTATGTCGACGATATTATTCTCATCAGTTCTTCGCCTGCTGCTGCCGATCGACTGATAGTAAATCTTCAACATGATTTTGCTGTGAAGGATCTTGGTCCGCTTCACTATTTTTTTGGGTTTGGAGGTTACACATATCGTTGACGGTCTCTCTCTCACTCAGAAAAAATATTTCCTGGATCTTCTTTGATGTGCTGGGATGCTGAAGTCTAAGCCTATCTCTACACCCATATCTGTGACTGAGAAGCTGTCAGCTGATGCTGGTGTGCTTCTTGCTGTTGATGATGGTACTGAGTATCGCAGTATTGTTGGTGGACTACAATACCTCACCATCACTCGGCCGGATATTTCCTTTGCAGTTAATCGTGTCTGTCAATATCTTCATGCTCCTCGTGATACCCATTGGTCTGCAGTTAAACGCATACTGCGTTATGTTCATCTCATGATCTCGTTTGGACTACATCTTTGTCCTGCATCTTCTATGTTGTTGTCTGCTTTCTCTGATGCGGACTGGGCAGGGAATCCGGATGATAGACGATCAACGGGGTCGTACAGAAGCTGAGTACAAGGCTGTCGCTAATGCTACCGGTGAACTGATTTGGGTACAGTCCTTGCTACGAGAGTTGGGTGTTCCTCAAAACATGCCTCCGGTTCTCTGGTCCGATAATATTGCAGCCACATATCTCTCATCTAATCCTGTCTTTCATGCACGGACGAAGCATATTGAAGTTGATTTCCATTTTGTGAAGGAGCGTGTTGCACAGAAGCTATTACAGATCAAATTCATCTCGTCTAAAGATCAATTTGTTGACATCTTTACTAAGCCGCTGCCACTTCCTTTGTTTGAAGTCTGTAGACGCAATCTCAATATTCTTGACACCGGCTAAGATTGAGGGGGGTGTTAGAATCCATGTGGTTTACGTTTTAGGATTTTAACATACCGTAAATACCCTGTACTTGTATCAATCTTTGGTAATATATAAAGAGGAGCCCCGCACCCTTTGAGGACGTGCGATCCCGCAAACTCTCCTGTTTCTAATCCTTACAATGCGGGATTTAAAATTTAAATACCAAAGTTCTAGGAAAGTCACACATCAGTTCAAAGTAGCTTCTCCGTGTATGGACATTTTTTGTCGATTTATTGGGAGCAAATTTTGATGTGTGAACACGAGATTCAAACTCTAAACTATGGAATTTTGTAGAATGGGTAACTTCCAATTTCATGTGACATCTAAACATAAATAGTGAAACTGAAATATTTAGAATCGTATGAGATTCTTCTAAAATTGGATCTAGAATTCAATTGAACTAATTGAATTCCTTTCTTGGGAGCCAAACGAGGTCTATGGATTTTCCTGAGAAAAGAATGTGGAGTTGGGTATACAAAATACGAAACACAGCATAGACTCAATTTTAAAAGGGAAATTTCGTCCCTGAACTCTTTCAAAATTATAGAAATGGTCCTTGAACTACGAAACCAACAAAACTTAGTCCTTCAACTTATCTTTTTTTTAGAGAAAAAGCGCCAGCCGAGCCCGAGAATAGCTCGAATCTAACCCGACTTTGAATTAACAAAGTCATCAACCGGCCAGGATTACAAGGGTACCACATTACAGAGGAGATGTAAAGCAAAGCGAAAAGGAAGATACACGGCCCTAGGCAGAACAACACAATGGCAACAGCAGGAACGCCGAAGCCGACGACCAGCACTAAGCCTACACCAAAAAGTCACTTCGGTGCACGGGTACATTGGAACCTTATATTTTGAACAGCGCCAAAATGAAATTTTGAAGTTTCAAAAAATTCCAAAAGAAAAATCCACATGTTCATATGGATGTATGTTAGACATGTGGAAATTCTGTTGATGAAATAAGTAACCATGTGAGTTACACAAAAATGACAAAATCGTGATTTTGAAAAGATGAACAGTGCATGCATTATTCACTATTTAGATATCGTCATTTTCTCATTTTTGCATAGCTCACATGCTTACGTATTTCATCACCAGGCTTTACACACGCGTAATATCCATCCATATGCTCATGTAGAATTCTTTTCGTAATTTTTAAAAAAATTAAATGTAATTCTTAAACTATTTAAAATAAAGTTCCCCAATACATCCATGTTCCAAAAATCCACTCTCAAGCCTACACCAACTAGCTTACTAAGAACAGTAGCGGAGCTAGGCAAAAGGTTAAGCGGGGTCAAAGGCAAATCATGAAAATCTAAAGGGGCCAACAACTATTTTTCTCTGAATCTATGACTCATCAGGAAAAAATTCTTCATAAATATTTAAAAGTTGGGGGGGGCGCTGCCCCCAGAAATCAACATAGCTCCGCCACTGACTAAGAACATGGTAGGGTAGGAGGGCCACACCGAGCAAGCATTGAGAGCCGGCTGCATCCACATGTCAAACATGGGCGACACTTGGGCTGTCTCCACTGTCACAAAGGGCCACTACCCTTTCATCCAGGCTCAATAGGTGCCGCACCGGCAAAGTGGCTATCACAGAGCCCGACTCAAGGTGACCAGCTGCCATAGAAGAAGCAGATAGAGCCGACTAACGAACCACAGAAGACCAACCAAATGAGCATTATAGTTCTTCAACTTATCAAACCGGATTAGTTTAGTCTCTCTGCTCACGTGAAGCGGTTTTTGAGTTGACGTATCGTGGTTTTGAGGGGCCTTCGTCCATGTGGCAACATTACTTTATCCTTTCATCTTATCACTGGTGTACGCATTTTGCCGAGCACATGGCTGTCTGCCGCTCCTAGCGGCATGCGGTCGAGCGATTAGGAGCTTGAGGCGACGGCAGCGGCAGCGAGGTCGAACTCGTCCTCGTGGCGCCCGTACCGGAGCTAGGCGGTGAGCACGACGCAGCGGCGGGCCGAGCTCGGCCGCCACAGAGCAGCCAACTGTCATCGGAGCTCGGCCGAGGACGGCGAGCAAGAGCAGCACCTGCTGTCGTGGTTCGCGGCGGCACTGGACAAAAAGCCGGCGGCGGCGGCAGCGAGATGTTCAGCTCGCCTGACGTGAAGCGGCGGTTCCTGCGGGATGTCGTGCTGAGCTTCGTGCTGGTCGAGAAAGACACGACGTCCTCCGCCCACACCTGGTTATTCTGGAGCGTTCGTCCATGTAGAAGGACAAGATATAGGCTGTGCAATCTCGATGTATGAATCGGTGCACCAGGCACGTATATATAAGTACATAGGTGGGCCACAACCTCAACTATACAAAGGAAACAGGAAGTGGGCCCTACACACAAATATACACGTACACAATATACTCAACACCTTCCCGCAGTCGAAGCGGCGCCAGTGACGCAGAGACTGGAACGGAAGTCCTCAAAGGTAGAAGTCGGCAGTCCCTTTGTCATCACATCGGCAAACTGCTGAGCGGTCGGCACATGGAGAACCCACATACGTCCAAGAGCCACCTGCTCGCGCATAAAGTGAATGTCCAGCTCGATGTGTTTAGTCCGGCGATGATGAACGGGGTTGGCGGAGAGATACACCGCACGACGCGTTGTCACGATGAGACAACCGTAGCTCGGGAGACATCGTGATGCAGCTCTGAAGTAACTGCGTAGCCGTGCACTCGGCGACAGCGTTAGCCTGCGCGGTACTCAGCCTCCAGCGCTAGAGCGCGAAACCGTGGGTTGTCGCTTGGAAGACCACGAGACGAGTGAAGGACCGAGGTAGACGCAGTAGCCAGAGGTGGACCGACGAGTATCTGGGCAACCAACCCAGTCGGCATCGGAGTAGGCCACCATCTCCAGAGAAGTAGACGCCGTAAGTGTCAACCCGAGGGTCATCGTGCCGCGGATGTAGCGAAGGATCCGCTTCACGAGAGTCCAATGAGAGTCACGGGGGGCGTGCATGTGGAGACACACCTGCTGTACAGCATACTGAAGATCCGGTCTGGTGAGAGTCAAATACTGTAGAGCGCCAACAATAGACCGGTAGAAAGGAGCATCCGACGCAGGCGAGCCCTCAAGAGCAGAGACCTTGGCCTTCATGTCAACAGGAGTAGCAACGGGATGACAGTTGAGCATGCCAGCACGCTCAAGAAGCTCATGTGCATACTTCTGCTGATGAAGAAAGAAGTCGTCCGGACGACGAACGACCTCAATGCCAAGGAAATAATGTAGAGCACCCAGGTCCTTGATAGCAAACCCGTCACGCAGCCGGAGAGTAATCTGCTGAAGAACTGCTGCTGAGGAGGCTGTCAGGATAATGTCATCGACGTAAAGCAGCAAGTATGCAGTCGTGTCACCGTGGCGATAGACAAACAATGAGGCGTCCGAGCGAGTGACGCTGAAGCCCAGTGTCTGAAGAAACCCGGCGATCCGCTGGTACTGCTGCGGTGCTCGCTTGAGCCCGTAAAGAGAACGGGACAGCAGACACACATGGCCGGGAAGTGAGGCGTCGACAAAACCGGTGGGTTGCTCACAATACACCTGCTCCTCAAGATGGCCGTGAAGAAAGGCGTTGGAGACATCCATCTGGTGAACCGGCCAGCCGCGGGAGACGGCGAGCTGGAGGACAGTGCGGATCGTGCCCGGTTTGACAACCGGGGCAAACGTCTCAGTGAAGTCCACTCCACCGCGCTGGCGGAAACCGCGGACCACCCAGCGAGCCTTGTAGCGCTCGAGAGAACCATCCGAGTGGGTCTTATGGCGAAAGACCCACTTTCCGGTGATGACGTTGGCGCGAGGAGGCCGGGGAACCAGGGTCCAGGTGCGGTTCCGTTGAAGAGCATCGAACTCTTCCTGCATCGCCGCAAGCCAGTGAGGATCACGGAGGGCGGCGCGAGCGGATGCGGGAATGGGCGACGGCTCCGCGGTGGAGGCGGCGAGGACGTACTCGGCGCTCGAGTACCGGAGGCTCGGACGATGAACGCCGGTACGAGCGCGGGTAACTGGGCCGGGCGGTGCCGCCGGAGACACCGGCGAGGGCGGCGGCGCTGTAGCCGGGCGGCGGCGGAGGGTAGCCGCGTGGGAGCGGCGAGTGGCAGCGGCGCCGCGCGAGTGGCCGGCGTGGCGGCCGGGCGAGGTGGTTGGCGCCGAGGCCGCGGAGGCGGCCGAGCCTGCAGCGCCGATCAGCGGCGCCGAAGTCGGGGCGGCGGTGAAGGCGGGCGCCACTGCATCACGAGCCGGCCGAGGAGGCCGAGGGGGCGGGCGCCGGCAGGAGGGCGCGGTGACTGCCAAAGCCCGGAGGCGGTCCACGGGCCAGACGGGACCGTCCACCTGACGAGGTCGTCGAAGGGCCGCCAGTGGCGGTGGTGATGAGGCGACAAGGGGTACCTGCTGCTGAAACGGAAACACCATCTCATCAAAGTAAACGTGTCGGGAGGTGAAAACACGATGGGAGACGGGATCATAGCAGCGATAGCCCTTGGTGTTAGGTGGGTAGCCGAGAAAGATGCAGGCGACCGAGCGGGGTGCGAGCTTATGAGGCGCAGTGGCGGCGATATTAGGATAGCAAAGGCAGCCCAAGATGCGAAGCCCATCATAAGAGGGGGGTGCACCGAAGAGAAGATGATGAGGTGTAAAGTTCCCGCGAGTACGACATGGTCGGATGTTGATGAGGAGAGAAGCGGCGGCGAGAGCGTCAGGCCAAAAGCGCGGAGGCACATTGGCATGAAAGAGAAGAGTCCTAACGCAGTCATTGAGAGTGCGAAGGATGCGCTCAGCACGACCATTCTGCTGCGAGGTGTACGGGCAAGTGAGACGAAAAATCGTGCCATGTGTGGTGAGAAGATTACGAACAACGATGTTGTCAAACTCCTTCCCGTTGTCTGTCTGCAACGCAAGAATGGGTCGACCAAACTGCGTGAGAACATAAGAATAGAAAGCGGCGAGAGTGGATATAATATCCGACTTGCGGCGCAACAGGAAGGTCCACACATAATGCGAAAAATCGCCAAGTATGACAAGATAATAAAGAAAGCCCGTATTACTTGCAACAGGAGATGTCCAAACATCACAATGAATTAACTCGAACGGGTACGATGCAACAAAGGAAGAAGGCCTAAACGGAAGACGAGCATGTTTGTCTAGGCGACATGCATGACACGAGTGATCCTCGTTCTTATTACACGTGAAAGAAAAACTCCGAAGTATGTGGCGAAGGTTGGCAGGATTAGGATGACCCAAGCGAGCATGCCAAACATCCACTCCGGTGGCGAGAGCGACAGGGGCGGCGGAAGTGGTGGAGGTGGCGGAGTGAACCGACTAGAGCTCGTCGGGGCTGTCACATCGGTGGAGCACCATCCGCGTGCGAGCGTCCTTAACAGAAAAACCACATTCGTCAAATTCAACGGTAACCGGATTTTCACGTGTAAGAGAATGAACAGAAACAAGATTTTCAATAAGGTCAGGAGAAACTAGAATATTAGACATGGATATAGGAGTGGAGTTAGACGAAAAATATGTATGACCTATATGGGTGATGGGAAGGGAAGAACCGTCACCGACGGTGATGCGGTGGGAGGTGTGGACAGGATGGGCGGTGTGGAGGTTACCGGGGTACGCCGCCATATGAGCGGTGGCGCCACTGTCCATGTACCAATCGCCGCCGCCGGTGTAGCTGGACGGGGAAGGAGCGTTGTGGAGAGCCGCCAGGAGGGCCGGGTCCCACGGCGCCGGCGGGAGAGGCGGTGCAGCCGTCAGGGGCAGCTGCTGACCGTAGGGCGCCGCGTAGGGCTGCGGCGCGGCATAGTACGCCTGGTGTGGCAGAGGCCGGGCGCCGAGAAGGCCCAAGGCAGGAGCCCGAGGAACCGGCATGGAGTAGGCGTGGACGATGCCGGTCCATGGGTTCTGGCCGGCGTACCACGGGGCCGGCTGAGGGGCTCGCTGCGCGGGCGGGCGCTCCTCCGAGCACCGACGCCGCTGCTTGCGGCCGCCACGACGACCGCCGCGACGACCGCTGGCCGGCGCCGGGCGGCGGAAGAGGGCGGCGGTGCGGGCGGGAACCCGGTGGAAGGCGGGCGCCGCCAGTTGTGGCGGCGTCGGGCGTGGCGGTGGCGGGGCCGAACCCCCGTGGGTGCCTGCGACGAAGGCGGTGTGGGTCGCGCGAGTCCGCGCCACCCGCATCCGGCACTCCTCCAACTTGAGGTACGCGACCACCCTTGCAAAGGTGGGCTCCGGGATGAGGGTGAGGTTGGAGGCGGCGTTCCCGAAGTCCTCGTTGAGGCCGCCGAAGAGGGTGCTGATGAGGAGCTCGTCGCCGATCTTTTCCCCAAGATCACGGAGCTCATCGGCGAGCTTCTTGAGGCGCATGCAAAAATCATCGATGGATGAGTCAAGTTGCTGGCACCCGTAAAACTCACCATAGAGGAGGACCTTGCGCTGCAGCCGATTGTCGGTGAAGAGGCCGTTGAGCTTGGTCCAGACCGCGTAGGCGTCGTCCTCGTCGCTCACCATGGTGTGGAAGAGGTCGCTGGAGATGGTGAGGTAGAACCAGCGGATGATGGTGGCGTCGAGGATCATCCACTCCTCGACGTTGATCATGAGCACCGAGTCCACGGTGCCGTCCACGTGGCCGTGCAGGAGGTACTCACGGAACACAAGCGAAAATACCGCTTCCAAGCGAAGTAGGAGGCGGTGGTGTGATCAAGCTTGACCGGAACGCGCTCGTGGATGTTGAGGTCGCGGACGAGAGTGACATCGGGACCGCAAACGGGTTGGAAACGGTGGACGAGGAGGAGCTCATGGCTAGGGTTCGCGCGGTGGAGGGAGATGGGGTTGGTGCGGCGCGGTGGGAGAGGAGGGGGGTTAGCGCGCGAGGGAGGGGAGGGGAGAGGTGCGGCGCGGGTGGGAGGGAGGAGGGTGCGGCGAAGCGGAGCCCACGGCGGCGGCCTGAGAGAGAGGCGGCGGCGGCGGCCGGTGACGGCGGGGGGAGGAACGGCGGCGGCGGCGGCGGCGCTGATGTGCGCGGCGGCGGCGGTTAGGGTTAGGATCGTGCTGCGATAGATACCATGTAGAAGAACAAGATATAGGCTGTGCAATCTCGATGTATTGATCGATGCACCAGACACGTATATATAAGTACATAGATGGGCTACAACCTCAACTATACAAAGAAAACAGGAGATGGGCCCTACACATAAATATACACGTACACAATATACTCAACAGTCGACGTGTTAGACCAGGAACACAAATTCCTTCATGTGTTCTTGAGAGCGTTCGTCTTCCAGCCCAAGTGATTGCGTGCGTGTCGCAGGTTTGGCTACGACACAGACCTCAGACGTAGCGTCGGCGCACCAGCTGCGATGGCAACGACAGCCACCGTCCCTCCGCCGGCAGCGGCAATCGCGACATGTGCCTGCACCGGCAGTTGTTGCTTCTTCTACGCTGTGGCTCATCCTGCAGGCCGTGGCCACCGGCGCCGCGAGCTCCTTGCTGGCCTCCTCGGTGGCGCCATGAACAGCCAGGCTGCGTGTCGTAGCGAGTTCGTGGACGTGCAGGTGTAGTCAAAACCGGATCCATGTCAGCAGGAAACCATGAAAACCTCACGAGGGACTCAACTAAGTTTTGCTGGTTTTAAAATTAAGGAACCATTCCTATATTTCGAGAGAATTCAAAGGACGAAAAATATACTTTTCTCGGTTTTAAAAGGGTGGTATGAATCTCGAAGCAATATTGAATCAATTGTCAGAGCATGAGCTATGTGTGGCATCGATAGTGCAATATCTCGCTCTAAACCAAAAGGGGACCCACCGAGTGATATATCCAAAACCATAAATATAAAAAAACAATATTTAATCGTTTCTTTTCATGCTTTGGGTCTTGGATCCGATCTAGCTGAGGCAACAATGCATTAAAACACTAACTTTGGACACCTGATTACAATGGCTAGTCGAAGTTATCATCTGTGTTAGATTACCTTAATTAGGAACGGAATATGAGCACATTGCTCATCCACGAAAACCTCTCTCCCATTACAAGTATTATACTGGTCATAATGGAAAGTATCATATCATGGTTATGGTATTAGTGTATAGTATTATAGCTTGATATCATAGCGACCTTATTTATTTTCATGCATGACACATATTGATACATCAATTAATATGGTATGGAATCATATCATGATACTCAATTTACTCTTTACTCATCTAATTGTGTATCACCTCAGCAAAAATGTCTAGTTGACAAGCATGATACCACTTATGATACTTTCATACCAACCTTAACAGTACATGTGGTTCCAACTAATTAGGATAAAGATGATATTGCATTGTAATTAATTAAGGATGAGAGAGAAAATTCTCGTACTCTCTTTGTTCACTTTTGTAAGACGTTTTAAAGAGCTGAAATTGAAACATTTTAGGTGTTGCCTTAAATGTCTAAAACATCTTATAAAAGTGAACGGATGGAATATGATATTGTAGCACAGTATCATAGCACACCAAGCGAGAAAATTTTAAGAAATATCTGATCATATCAGCAACTTTGTAATTTGATAATAAAAATGAATAGAAGGATATAAATGTACAATATTATGCTGGATGAATGTAGTAATTAAAATAATACAATATACATTATGCCATACTACCACGTGATAATATGCGTTGTGATTTGTGAATTGTGAGTCGATAACATATGACCGATCATGTAGGCATTGGATGACTGCATGGCAAATGCATGAATGCATGGTATGTAGTTCTCGTCAGATGTAATTAACTACTCCCTCCGTTTCATAATGTAAGACATTTTTTAACATTAGTGTCAAAAAACGTCTTATATTATAGGATGGAGGGAGTATTTAGGAGCTGATATACAGCATGCATGCATGTAGTAACCCTTGAGTTATCAAGACCTCTGGAACCATAAGTAAGTTGACGGTGAGTTCAGGCTTGCTGACAGTAGTACGTCGCATATATTGAGTTGATTGACCTTCTCATCCTAAACTTAGCCGTTCTGCTAAAGCTTGGCCACCGACATCAAATCCATAGCCTTAACGCCCGCGGATGTGTCCGGGGGTGTCCGCCGACAGTGATCAATCACATCTCATATTTTCTGTTATGTATCCAATTACCTCGTATTCCATCCCTAGATTCATGCAGAGCATGTAAAAAAATCCTACGTACTATGCAAACCACACTAACTTTAAACCACGTATCATCCTCGTCGGTGACGCCCACTATATACGTGCCGGGCGCCAGATATAAGGGCACGTAGAAGGGCTCCTCTTCCTCCTCCTCATCCATGTAGGCAAGCATCTCGTCGACGTCCTGTTTCACCTGATGCATACAACGGTTGGACTCCGCCTCTGAGTGGAGGGAATCGAGGATCGCCCGTTGCTCCGCTCGCAGATCCGCTTCCCCCGCGTCTTCCTCCTGCTCCGCGTCCTTCTCCATCTCCTCCTCCTCCTCCTTCTCGAACTCCTCTTCCAGATCCACCGCGTCCGGTGGTAGCCCCGTGGCGATCGGGCTCTGCTCCTTGCCCGGATCTGCTCAAGGAGCTGCAGCCGGCGCTCCGGTGTTAGATAGCTCCTGACACGTGACTACTTGATTGTGGAGTCGGACGGTGACTGGTCGGCTTTTGAAGAGCAAGATGGGGAGGGAGAGAGGTGGATGGGCTTGGGCTGGCGGTGTGGAGAGTGATGAATTAGATGTGGCTAGGGCTGGGGGACGCCGCCTGACTTAAATGGCCGGACTTTGGCCCTCGGGTGGCGAGCCGGAGTAGCGTCACGCGGCGTTCACACCCCATCGGAGAAGATGCCCATTGAACCGTCGGTTTTCCGGGTGTTTAATTGTGGGACCCCAATACCAGTCTGACGTGACGGACGTGCCCGGTTATGCCATGGCCGCCCCATATATGCCCTACATTTGGGCAGGATATGAAGGTGCCGGTCAACTCGGATGTTTAAGGCATCTAGATTAGGTTTTTTTTTATCAGTCACTAACCGTGCGGTCCGTCGGGCGGGGGTTTGGGGTTCCCGGCTGTAGATGATCTTAGCACGCCGCCGGATCACAGTATGTATGATGAATCAATCAGACGGAGTACTATATAGCTAGGGACACTACTGTGCAGACGATTTTCACACGACACAATCAATCAGTTCCGTCCATTGCAGGGCAACCGACGGCAAATTTGACAAATTTGACCTATAAACGAAATCAAATCACAGAATGAACTGTCCGTGAAACTATTTCACGCGGCTGACCCGTGGCGCCTAGCTCCCAGGCGCTGCAATAGTGCAACGCCCGGGAGCTAGGCGCTGCACTAGTGCAACGCCCATGAGCTAGGCGCTACACTGTATAGTGTGGCGCCTAGCTCTCAGGCGCTGCATACTAACTTAGTAATTTTCTGAACACACGGGTGCGACGCTGGCCATGTAGTGCCTATCTCTGAGGCGTTGCACAGTGTGGTGTGATGCCTTTGTGTTGGGCGTCACACAAAAAGGTCAGCCGCGTGAAATAGTTTTACGGATAGTTCATTCTATGATTTGATTTCGTCTATAGGTCAAATTTGTCAAATTTGCCGCAACCCACAGAGGGCAGCATGCCCATCGTGCAATGGTTGTCGTCTGCACAACACTTCCGTAGTACTATAGCATGCATCACGGCAAGTTCATTAGTAATTACGTATTTCGATGGAATGCACACACTACCTGCATTAATTACGTACCGTATGCACTTTGTACGTGGGAATTAACCGAAGTAGTACGTACGGATAAAGCATATGGAAACTAATTAGAGAACTGACTGACACAAGAACTAGCCAATGTAGCAACTTAAACATTACCAATAACGTTCATCGCGACATGCACGTCCGGCTCAAGATCCCATAATATGCCCCAGTTCATCCATCAATCGGTCTCACGTACGTAGTACTCGTCAGTCATAACTTAGCGGTAGTTTTGCTCTAGCTAAACCTGCGGCTCCAGATTAGTCTCACGTGATCGATCGATCGATCACATAGCATAGTTACGTACGTACTTACGATTTGGTGAAGCTGGCGTCAGCTCAAGCCGACACTTGCCCCTCCGACTCCGGCTGCTCCGGCGCCGCCGCCGACTCGCTGGCCTTGTTGACCACCGCGGAGCTCACCTGCCGACTCTCTCCACTCATCGCTGGATCGGTAGACTTCTCGATGACCCCTGAGCTCAGCTCCGGAACGTCGGATGTCGTCGGCACCTTGACAGCCGACCGCCCCTTCTCCTCCAGCTCCAGATCATCCAGCAGACTCGGGTTGCCATGGGGCAACGAGCTGTCCTTCACGTTCACGAGCTTCTCTTGGTTGAGCATAAGCGTGAGAGCAATCTTCTCCTACATGGACTTGACTTCCAGCCGGAGGTCGTCGGGGTTCTCCTAGTTGTCCTTCTCCTTCTTCTCCCCATCGTCATCGCTGCCATCGTTGCTCTTGTTGTCCTTATCGCTGCCATCTTTCACTTCCACCCGCTGGAGCGCTTCTCTTTCACCGTCTGGGATCAGCGGCTCGAGCTCTGGCGATGGCGGCGGCGGCCACACCCAGAAGAGGGTATGCACCCCGATCTGCACCAGGGCACTGAAAGCCGAACACCACTCGCTGTCTGCACATCGCACAAACCGAGTACGTACGGCTCGATCAGCCAAACTAAAAGGGCCATATATATGTTCCCCGCACATGCAGGAGGAGTATATATAATACACAATCAGAGCCGGCGTTCGTTTATGTACCACGAGCCGGCGATCGATGGGGTGAATGTTAGACGGTGTTCCGCAGTATCCACAAGAGGCCGTCGGGGAAGGCGATAGCCGGGATGACAAGCGGCGGCATGGCGTCTATGCTCTTCGTCTGGTGCACCGCCCGCTGAAATTCAGTAGAGATGTTGCGTTTACTAATTCATTCACAAGCAGTAGCAGCATTTAGCTAAACACAATCAAGTGAACCGATCACTAGTTATTGTATTATACGGAGTACCAGGTTCCAGAGAGGCGCTGCGGTGGCCAAGCAGGAGACGGTCGTGCAGAACCAGTCGTAGAGGAGCTCGCTCGCGAAGACACGCAGCATAACACCGGCGAAGATGACGGCTGCGCCGCCAGGGATGAAGTAGTGAAGCAGCCGACGGCGCCGAGGGTCGGCGGCGTCGACCATCCACAGGAAGAGTAGGATGTAGAAGGCGTAAACAAGAGCACCAATGATGTTAAGCCAGTACATTGTGTCGAGGTGGTGCTGCCTCCCAAACACGACCCACAGGACGCAGCCGGTTAGGTTGTAGATGTATGGGTACGGCGCGTACCGCACCGTGGAACCTGCCAGCATCATGGCAATCCTGAGGAAAAACAGGGAGCGGCAACACCATGTTAAGGCTGGTTATAGTGGCGAATAACTTAGACTAATAACATGCATATGTTACTAGTCTATGTCACCATCTTCATAGTAGGAAATAACATGTATGTGATATTATGTAAGCCATTATTTATTAAGACGTAGACTCATTTTGCCTTGGAATGTGTTATGTTACAGTAACATACATTATGTTACTTCAACCATCTCTCTCCTTATTAAATATATGCCATGTAAACAAACTTTTTTTGGATGTGCTATATTACTACTTGTTATGTTACTCCCACTATGACCAGCCTAATATAGATATACTTCAGCGACTGGAGAAGCATTTAATATGTAGTCGCATGGAATTATTTAAGCTACCCTGGAGTCCAGTACTAGTAGAAGAAGGCGGTGACCGGAGCGAGAGCACCAATGATGTCCATGAAATCCATCCCGGGCAAAAGGAACGGCCCGAGTACCTGTGGTAACCAAAAAGGAGTCGAGATGATCGATGGTAAAGACAAAAATATATGCCAGGCATGCAAGCAGTACTCGTACTATGTTACAGGACGGCATTCAAACGGGAATAACCTTGCTGCTGCGGTGCGGTTGTGGATTACGGCCGGAATTAGTTATGCTTCAGATCAGCAAGTACGTACATACATACATACATACATACATACATACATACATACATACATACAGTGGCTAAAAAATGCAACGAGGTGAAGAAGGTTCAAAGCTTGAACGAAAGAAAATTTGTGCATCACGGTTGAGTCTAGATCTAGCTAGTGCTGCAACCCAAACAAAATAACGGATCCACCCCATGTACCCCCATGCATCCAATCCGGCCGTGAACAAATAAATTTCACCGGGAGGGAGCACAAATTGTACCCCGGCGGAATCACCCAGCAGTGGCTGCATCCAGCGCAAACAAATCAAGCAAATCATCCCCGGCATGTCTGCCTGCCTGCCGCAACAAAATCGGTAGCTACTTCTAGCTAGCTACACACATAGACAGAACCAGATCAAGCAAACCAACACCCCCGTTCATTCGCACCATCACGCCGGCACGAAAAAGGAAGCTGGGTCGCTCGTGGATGGGATAGTACCTTATGTCCTAGAATGCAAGATCTAGCGTGGCCAGGCTTGGTTTGGTGGATGGATGCAGGAGACGGGAGATCGATGACCAGGTGGGCGCCTGCACGAAGAAAGAAGCAACGCGGGCTAGCTAGCCCAGGGGTTTGGATCCGCAAATCAGCAAGCACAGGAGGCAACGATCGAGACGAAACAAATCCCACACTAAGCAAGAGAAAAACATATTGAGATGGAACCGGCCCTTTTGATCGGAAAAGAAATTGTCTCCCGCATCACCATCCATCCAATCCATTAACAAATAGGAGTATATTTCACGGCCGGGGAGGAAACGCAGATTAAATCGGACCACAGCCCCCGGCATGCATGTCTGCCTGCGCATCGTTCCTAGCTACTGCAGTTCCTACGCATGCACCACGCACCGCGCCGGCAAGGAAAAAAGGTAGACGCTCCTACCTACGCACGCACCGCGCACCGCGCCGGCGAGGAAAAAGCTGGCTACACGCCCGAATATCGATGGTGGATGGGGGATGCCGCCGTGTGAGTGCGTACCTGTGCGTACGTCCTAGGCGTGGCCGCCCGGCGTAGCCAGATCTAGCCTGGCCGGGCCGGGCTTGGCATGGGTGGATGCGGCGACGGCGTGGGCGTGTGGGTTTTTGCTGTGCCAATGCGAGAGAGAGGGAAGGAGGGAGGGGTGGAGGCGGCGCTGCGCAACGAGTTGTGACGGTGTCTTTTATACACCGGTGCAGCAGGTGATACCCGCGGAGAGAGAGGGGAGAGACGGTGGCATGGCAAACGTCACCCCTCTGCGCTATGCACAGTGGAAAGGGGTCCCCCACCTGACAGGGTTAGTTAGGTTGTTAGGCGTGGGCGGGGGGTTAAACCAATCGCATTATCCCTATTAATTTTTTCTTGTACCGGCTAATTAAAACACTGAGGTACAACATACATGCGTCCACGTAAAATACATTGTTCCAAGTAATAACAATTAGAGCATCTACAGCCGGCGCCTCAAACCTGCCTCATATGTTCAGGCGGGCCGCTCGGTCACTGTCCGGTCACGATTTTTTTTACCTATACGGGCCCCTCAAATAGAGCTCAAACGTCCGGGATAACCGGCACCCCTCATATCTAACTCAAATATGGGGCAGATACGGGGCGCTCGGGTAAGCCCGCCCCGTCGGACCCGGCCCACGCTGGCACACCCGACCCCACATAAATTCCTCTCCATCCACTCTCCGGACCAAACCCTAGCCACGCCAGTCCCCTCCGCCACCCAAACTCGTCTTCGGCTCCTTTGCGGCCATCTTCAGCATGGCGGGCAGCGAATCCGAGTCCTTCACCTCCAGATCCGTTGAACCCGTGCTCATCCCACGCGGCCCCAGGGAGGAGATGGTCGTCTGGCTTGAGCTCTGCCGCATCCGGGAGGAGGTCCGTGCACGGCTGCACTCGAACTCCATTCATCAGAAAACCATTGCGTCCGCCCAAATGACGCATGGATCCAGCACTAGGCCAGCTGTAGCTACCTCGCCGGAGGCTGTGCGGTCTGTCTGGCGTCCGAACGTGCTGGCGGACACGCAACCCCTTCGTTGGCGCGCCGATATTCGGGACGCACCATCGTCCCATGAGGCCATGGCACGGCGTGCTCACCGTGCAAGGCACCGGGCGCCGGAGGCGGCGACAGCCCTCACGGCGGCGGACGTCGGCGAGGCGGAGTTGCATTCTCTAGCGCCCTGTATGGAGCATTAGTCCAGGCGACGCAATCGCATCGTGGTGGACGTCGATGACTCATTCCCGGACGGATCCGTATTGATCTGACGTCCACCAGCACCGTTCGGGTTCCGGGCTTCGACGAGGAAGAGTAGGGCATAGGAGATGGTGGCGCCTTGAGTCCTGTGAGTCGGCTCGTGTCCCATGCCCCACTATACCTTGCCGGCGACCGAACCAATATTATGAGGAGCGCAGCCGGCCGCCGAACATGGCCAGGGTTGAGCCGGGCGAGCGGGGAGCGGCACCAGGCGAGCTCCGTTTAGATTAGGTTTCATGTTGCATATAATAATATGGATTTGATGTTTCTAATTTGAGGTATCCAGATGTGGAATGCATTTTTTGAGGCATGCTCGGTCACTGTCCGCGGACGCGCCCGGGCGCGTCCTTGGCCGTTCGAGGGATCAGAAATGCCAATTCTAGCTATAGATGGTCTTATAAGGAGAGGATCTAGCGATTGCCTACACACATTTTCAAGAATAGCTATTGGTGCAGCCATTTTCTTTTATGTTGTTCTACAACATGGTCTGGTTTCTCTAACCCTCTAAATCAGGGTTGATGGATTGCAAGCCTGTACAGCATGGGTGATACTCCAAGCAAAGTTGCTTATGTGTTTTTTAGATCTCGTCTCAAGAGGCGAGTGGCTATTGCGGTCTTGAAAGCCTAGTATGGTGAGAGCGTTTGCAGGTATCTCCGACGCGCGATGTACAAACGAAGGAAGAAGAAGGTTAGTGTGATTTTCACTGTAATTGTATTTTATTTTACTGGTTAATCTGCGTCCAACTGTTTATCTATTGTACCAACTTATCTTTTCCTTGATATTAATATGATTATGCTAAATTAAGTCTTACACAATTATCCCCAAGGATGTCCATTACATTAGGCAGGGACTCCATCTCGCATTCATACTCCCTCCTTTCCCTAGAAGATTTGAGGTCTATCTGGACTTCTCGTTTGCCTCTCTCCCATATTCATAAAAAGGGAGGAAGAGGGCCTCTCTACGGGAGTAATTCCCCGAAAAGAGATCGTTTCTAGCATCCTTGAATTCATAGTCAAACTCACCTTCATCCACCTTTCATGGATCGGCGCTTGCCTTTCATGGACTGGCGCGAGCAAGCACCGATATCCAGAGCAGGAGATGGAAGCTTGGGTTGAGGAGGTAGTCAACTAGTCATCAAAGGCGATAGATTGCTTATATTTGAATTCCTTTGATTTTGATTTTCTATTTATTTTGTTGTGAGAGGTCCGAGTCTACTACTGGGCAAGATTCATTACATGACAATAGAATTAAGGGTCTACCTCTTTCCAAGGGAAGCAAGAGTCTCATAGGGAAGGCGATCCTGCATAGACCAATCCTTATCAGGGAAAGGTGCCTTTCGGTCGTCTTTATTCAAAAAAAAAAGGAGTTCTAGCGGTCATCTCCTAATTGGAAAGCAATGAATGTACTCATGGAGCTAGGTCCATAAAAAGATTTTTTAACACAATGTTACCTCTTGAGCACTGCATTGGATTTCTACGAAGAGGAGAGGATGATGCAACAAAGTAGCGTAAGTATTTCCATCAGTTTTTGAGAACCAAGGTATCAATCCAGTAGGAGGCCACACACAAGTCCCTCGTACCTGCACAAAACGATAGCTCCTCGCAACCAACGCGATTAGGGGTTGTCAATCCCTTCACGGTCACTTACGAGAGTGAGATCTGATAGAGATGATAAATAATATTTTTGGTATAGAGATGCAAAGTAGAAAGTAAAAGGCAAAGTAAAACAAAGCAAGTATTAAAGTGATGGAGATTGATATGATGAGAATAGACCCGGGGGCCATAGGTTTCACTAGTGGCTTCTCTCAAGAGCATAATTATTCTACGGTGGGTGAACAAATTACTGTTGAGCAATTGACAGAATTGAGCATAGTTATGAGTATATCTAGGTATGATCATGTATATAGGCATCACGTCCGAGACAAGTAGACCAAACGATTCTGCATCTACTACTATTACTCCACTCATCGACCGCTATCCAAAGATGCATCTAGAGTATTAAGTTAAAAATAGAGTAACGCCTAAGCAAGATGACATGATGTAGAGGGATAAATTCATGCAATGTGATAAAAACCCCATCTTGTTATCCTCGATGGCAACAATACAATACGTTCCTTGCAACCCTTTCTGTCACTGGGTAAGGACACCGCAAGATTGAACCCAAAGCTAAGCACTTCTCCCATTGCAAGAACTACCAATCTAGTTGGCCAAACCAAACGGATAATTCGAAGAGACTTGCAAAGATAACCAATCATACATAAAAGAATTCAGAGAAGATTCAAATATTATTCATAGATAAGCTGGGTCACAAACCCACAATTCATCGGTCTCAACAAACACACCGCAAAAAGAAGATTACATCGAATAGATCTCCATGAGAGAGGGGGAGAACATTGTATTGAGATCCAAAAAGAGAGAAGAAGCCTTCTAGCTACTAGCTATGGACCCATAGGTCTGAAGTAAACTACTCACACTTCATCGGAGGGGCTATGGAGATGATGTAGAAGCCCTCCGTGGTGGATGCCCCCTCCGGCGGAGCTCCGGAACAGGCCCCAAGATGGGATCTCGTGGATACAGGAAGTTGCGGCGGTGGAATTAGGTTTTTGGCTCATGTTCTGATCGTTTGGGGGTACGTAGGTATATATAGGAGGAAGGAGTACGTCGGTGGAGTAACAGGGGGCCCACGAGGCAGGGGGGCGCGCCCTAGGGGAGGGGGGCGCACCCCACCCTCGTGACCGCCTCTTTTGTTCCTTGGATGTGACGCCCCCGATTCAATCGTACACTAATCACACACGCAAACGTGTATGATCAAGATCAGGGACTCACGGGAAGATATCACAACACAACTCTAAAAATAGAAAAAAGTCATACAAGCATCATAATACAAGCCAGGGGCCTCGAGGGCTCGAATACAAGTGCTCGATCATAGACAAGTCAGCGGAAGAAACAATATCTGAGTACAGACATAAGTTAAACATGGTTGCCTTAAGAAGGCTAGCACAAACTGGATACAGATCAAAAGAGGCGCAGGCCTCCTGCCTGGGATCCTCCTAACTACTCCCAGTCGCGTCGCCGCCGGCTGCACGTAGTAGTAGGCACCTCCAGTGTAGAAGTCGCCATCGACGGTGGTGTCTCGGCTCCAGGCTCCATCGTCTGCTTGCAGCAATCGAGTAGAGATAGGGAAAAAAGGGAAATAATGCAACCGTGAGTACTCATCCGTAGTACTGCAAGCAAGGAGCTACCCTACATATGCATGGATATATGTGTAAAGGGCCATATCGGTGGACTGAATGCAGAATGCCGAATAAGAGGGGATAGCTAGTCTTATCGAAGACTACGCTCGTTACCTTCGCCTTGCAACAGTAGAAGAGGGTAGGTTGAAGTCCTCCAAGTAACATCACATAGCAATAATCCTACCCGCGATCCCTCCTCATTGCCCTCGAGAGAGAGCGACCACCGGTTGTATCCGCACTTGGAAGGGTGTGTTTTATTAAGTATCCGATTCTAGTTGTCATAAGGTCAAGGTACAACTCCAAGTCATCCTGTTATCAAGATCACGGCTATTCAATAGATTAACTTCCTGCAGGGTGCACCAACTTACCCAACACGCTTGATCCCATTTGGCCGGACACACTTTCTGGGTCATGCCCGCCGCTGAAGATCAACACGCCGCAGCCCCACCTAGGCTCAACAGAGAGGCCAACACGGTCTAAACCTAAGCGCCAGGGTCCAGGCCCATCGCCTCGAGCACACCTGCACGCTGTATACGCCGGTGACGAAGCGCAGACCTAGCCTAGTGGCGCCCAGGTCCAATCCGGCCGCGTGCCGCTCGATCGTCACGTCACGAAGTTTGGTGATACCACGACGCGGGATACCCTTAACTACTCCCACGTAGATGGTTAGTGCGTATAGGCTCGTAGCCAACCAGATGAAATACCAAGATCTCGTTAAGCGTGTTAAGTATCCGCGAACGCCGAACAGGCCAGACCACCTCTCTCCTAGGCGGTCTCAACCTGCCTGTCGCCCGCCACAAAGATCCAATCGCGGTGCTCCACCACCACCCGACTTTAGTCTCCACATGTATCATGTAAAAGTATATAGTATATACTGTGATCACCTCCCGAGTGATCACAGCCCGATAGTATAGCACAGCAGACGGACAAGAATGTAGGGCCACAGATGGAAATACTAGCATCCTATACTAAGCATGTAGGATTGCGTAAAGGTAACAATGAAGAGTAGCAAGGACAAAGCTATGCAAGCGGTATAGGATTAACTGAAAGCAAGAATATGCTACACTACTCTAATGCATGCAGATAGAGTAGAATAGGCGATATCTCGTGATCAAGGGGGGGGCTTGCCTGGTTGCTCGCAAGAGAGAGGGTCGTTAACTCAGTAGTCGAACTGGGCAAAGCAGCAGCTGTCGGTCTCGTAGTCTACCGGAGAGAAGAGGGGAAGAAACAATGAATACCATGCAAACATATGCATATCGATGCATGACATGACAAGTAACGATGCTAGGCGTGCCCTAACGTGGTATGAGGTGATACTGGTTAAGGGGAAACATCCAGAAAATATCCCTGTTTCGTGTTTTCGAGCGAGGAGCCGAGAGGAAAGTTGCGAGTTCGATAGGTTAGGGGTGTGTGGCGGACGAACGGATCGTATCCGGATTTGTCTCGCCGCTCGAGCAACTTTCACGTTGAAAATATTTTAACCGAAGTTACGGATTAAAAGATATGATTTTCTAAAGATTTTATTAATTTCGGAATTTAATTAATTATTTATCCCAACATTATCCGTATAGTAAATGATGACGTCAAGATGACATCGAGTGATGTCAGCAGTCAACGCTGACCATTGACCTGGTCAACTGACGTGTGGGTCCATGGGACCCACCGTCATTCTCTCGCTTAGGTTAATTACAGATTAGTTAATTTAATTAGTGATTAGGTTAATCTAATCAAGATTAATTAACTTAATTAATTACTTAATTAATTAATTAATTAATAACTAATTTTATTAAATCATTTTTATTTTTAATCCTAATTCTTTTTTTAATAAAACGTTATGGGGCGTGGGGCCCCCTAGTCAGTGGCCCGGGGGGGCCTTAGCGGGCACAGGGCGGTGCGGTTTCGGGCGCAACGGTGCCCGCACCTGCTCGTTGGCGCGCACGCCTGTGGCGCGGCGAGCGGCAGGCGCCGAGCAGGGAGGCCGGTGGCACGGGCCGCCAGGATGGGCGCAGGGCGATCACGCCAGTCGGGAGCGAGGTTGCCGCGCCACCGCACAGCAGCAGCAGCAGGCGTGCCGGGGTAGAGAGAGCAGGGGCGCTGCCTGGCGACCGGGCGCGCAACCACACAAGCGACGCGCGAGAGACGGGCGCTGGGGAGCGCCCCACAGTGGAGGCGCGGGCGAGCCGAGCTGCTAAGGCGGCCGTGGTGGCGGCCGACGTGGGGGAGAGGGAGGTGGTCCGCGAAGAGCGGGCGGCGGGCGTGCGTGGTGGGATGACGAGGGTGCAGGGACGACGCAAGGTGGGTGGCGCGGCGACGAAGGCCAAGCCTTGTGGTGGTGGTCGAGCGAGGGGGAAGGAGAGGGGGGGCCTCATGGGGGGGGGGAGGGGGGGGGGGTTTGCAGTGGACGGGGCAGCGGGCTCGGGGGAGGTTGGGGAGGATCGGCGAGGAGGAGGTCGGGGACGGCGTTCCGACGACGGGGCGGCTACGGGCGGCGAGGCGCGGGCGTCGGGGCTGCTCCCCAGATCCAGCCGGGGGGAAGGGGAGGAAGACGGAGAGGCGGCGGATGGGAGCCGCGAGGAGGAGGCCGAGGTGGCGGTGCTCGGCGCCGGCGGGGCGACGGGCTGCAAGGCTGAGCGACGGGGCGAGGGATGAGGCGGCGGGTTTGGGCGCCGTTCCCCGATCCAGATCGGGGAACGAGGAGACGCGCAGGTGGGACGAGTGGGGAGTGGGGGCGAGTGGGTGCGGCTAGGGTTGGCCTGGGGAGTGGGGGGGGTTAAGCCGGCGGGTGGACCGGCTGGGGCTGTGGGCTGGCAGTTGGGCCTTGGCTTGTCGAGCCGGGTCCTGGGGGAGGGGTTTTCTTTTCTTTTTTGTTAGTTTAGTTTTTCTCTTTTGTATTTTCTTTTCTTTTATTTATTTACTTTTCTGTTTTAAATAATTTTAAATTATTTAGGCCTTTTATAAAAATGTGTTTATTTCACGATAATTATCTATGCAATATTTGACACGGTCCGAACATGTTTGTTTTGAAGTTTGAAAACTTTGTTTGTTTGCCAAAAATCCAAATTTGAATTCGAATCATTTTGAATTAACGCGAGATTAGCGAAAGTAACGGAGGTGACATGGCGTCATAAGTAGAGATTACTGTAGCTTGATTACCCGGGCGTCACAATTCTCCTCCACTACAAGAAATCTCGTCCCGAGATTTAAGAGGGGAGTAAGGGGAAAGGTCTGGTTACGAAATTCTAACGGATCTTCTCGAAGAAGTTAATCCCTTTCGTTGATGTCTTCAATTCTTTATTCCAATGGATCATGATAAACTTGTCATCATTTCTTCGGGAACTCCATCGTACTTACAAAAGGATAAGGGGCAGCTCACTACGACATAATGCTGTTGAGGGAAACAATCTGGGGTTAACCCATGAATGAGTATAAGATTATCTCTCGAGTTGAACATATGAAATACCTCAAGAGTAAGGTACGAAGGTACCATAAGAGGCTCCAAGAGGATAGATAGTTGCTCAAGCCCGAACCAGAGTGAGAAAGGGGTCAGAGTAGCGAGAGTAAGTATTGCGTCCGATACCGAATAGATCACTAGGACAAAGGCCCGTGAATTACATACAAGGCCACGCGAGGAATAACTTTGGGAATAGGGGGTGTACAGGACAGTCAGGTTTCGATCATGTGGAACTGTGGGTTATGGGCCCACCATGTGTTTTTTTAATAGGAGCAAGGACATCTTGCACGGTCATGATAGCAAGGCATGTCGAGAGTACCATGTCGCTTATGTCGGCAACAACGTTGGTACCAAGGGCGAGGGACGAAGAGAACCATTTTCCTGCTCGTTGCATCGAGGCGGACCAATAGGCAAAGTTCTCGTCCATCGGTGGTTACCGAAATGTCACCAACAATAGTAATGTGGTCTTATCGGCAAGTGTTGTAACACGAGGTGCTTACATGAGCAGGAGAATAATACTGCTTAGATTATATAGACCTCAAGAAAGGTTAATCCAACCAATGGAAAGGAAAATAAGATTATCAGATTAAACAAAACAATGGAAAGGAAAATGTGTTTAAACACATATTTCAAGGGTATATCCTTCCCAAGGACAAGCACAGCATGATATCCATGACAGAATATAATGTAGAAAACTCTTTAGGTAGGGGAGAGAAATTTCATGACATTACCCATACAGCGGTGTTTGGATAATTAGCAGGAAACATTTAGTATTGGCTTGAAATGTCCTTGTTGAAAATCGGAGTACCACAAACATGCTTCGAGATAGCATTGCATGGTCTTCAAGCAAAGTTCAGACTTTGGAAACAAAAAGGGTCCATCAGGAAGAACTTATAGAATAAGTCTTACAATTTCCTCATGGAAGAAAGGATAGCCTGACTGAAAAGGAAACCATAACAATAGGGCCTCCGGCCAGGTGTGCTAGGCACGACATCACCTTACCGGGTCACATAAAGACCATTGTTATAACTCTTGAAAATATGTACCAACCATCATATCTGACCGAGATTCAGATCTGATTGGTGTCAGGATACCTCAAACTCACGATGCTCAAGGAGAAAATGTGCGACACAAATTGACGAGAAGACATCAAAGATTCTTGGGAAATGAACTATGGAAGCGAGTTCCGAAACAAGAGTTCATCATTAAATGAAGAAGAGGATGAGGAGGTGTGTGACGCCCCCGATTTAATCGTACACTAATCATGCACGCAAATGTGTACGATCAAGATCAGGGACTCACTGGAAGATATCACAACACAACTCTACAAATAAAATAAGTCATACAAGCATCATAATACAAGCCATGGGCCTCAAGGGCTCGAATACAAGTGCTCGATCATAGACGAAGTCAGCGGAAGCAACAATATCTGAGTGTGGATATAAGTTAAACAAGGTGCCATAAGATGGCTAGCACAAACCGATACAGATCGAAGAGGAGCAGGCCTCCTTCCGGGATCCTCCTAGGTTACTCCCGGTCGCCGCCGGGCTGCACGTAGTAGTAGGCACCTCCGCAGTAGTAGTCGCCATAGGCGGTGGCGTCGGCCCGGCTCCATCGTGCAGTTGCAGCAATCGAGTAGAGGTAGGGGAAAAGGGGAACAAGGCAACCGTGAGTACTCATCCAAAGTACTGCAAGCAAGGAGCTACACTACATATGCATGGATATATGTGTAAAGGGCCATATCGGTGGACCGAACTGCAGAATGCCGTAATAAGGGGGGATAGCTAGTCTTAACGAAGACTACGCTCGACACCGGTCTTGCAATGTAGGAGTGGACAATCAAGTCCTCCAAGTAACATCACATAGCAATAATCCTACCCGCGATCCCTCCTCATATCCCCGAGAGAGAGCGAACACCGTTGTATCCGCACTTGGAAGGGTGTGTTTTATCAAGTATCCGGTTCTAGTTGTCATAAGCTCAAGGTACAACTCCAAGTCGCCCTGCTATCAAGATCACGGCTATTCAATAGATTAACTTCCTGCAGGGTGCACCATCTTACCCAAGACGCTTGATCCCATTTGGCGGACACACTTTCTCGGTCATGCCCGCCGCGGAAGATCAACACGCCACAGCCCCACCTAGGCACAACAGAGAGGCCAACACGCCGGTCTAAACCTAAGCGCCGCAGGGTCCGGGCCCATCGCCTCGAAAGCACACCTGCACGCTATGCGACGCGGCGGAAGCGCACCTAGCCTAGCAGGCGCTCCAGTCCAATCCGGTCGCGTCGCTCCGTCGCCGACGTCTGAAGTGCTTCGCCGATACTACGACGCCGGATACCCATAACTACTCCCGTAGATGGTTAGTGCGATAAGCTCAGAGCCAACCCAGATCAAATACCAAGACCTCGTTAAGCGTGTTAAGTATTCACGAACGCCGAACAGGCCAGCCCACCTCTCTCGTAGGCGGTCTCAACCTGCCCTGCCGCCCGCCATAAAGTAACAATCGGGGCCGTCGGAACCCAGGCCCACCTCTACCGGATGGAACCACCCGTCCTTTCAGCCCCCATCTCCGAACAAAGTACCACGGGTAATGTAATAGTGTAAGGTATATAGTATATACCCGTGATCAACTCCCGAGTGATCACGGCCCAATAGTATAGCACGGCAGACGGACAAGGATGTAGGGCCACAAATGAAAGTACTAGCATCCTATACTAAGCATATAGGATTGCGTAAGGTAACAATGTATAACAAGGACAAAGCTATGCAAAGAAAGATAGGAGTAATCGAAAGCAATAACATGCTACACTACTCTAATGCAAGCAATGATGAGAAGAGTAGGCGATATCCGGTGATCAAGGGGGGGGGCTTGCCTGGTTGCTCGAGACAAGGAGGGGTCGTCGGTGACGTAGTCGACCACAGGGGCATCAACATCGGTCTCGAGTCTATCTGAAAGGAGTAACGGAGGGGAACACAATAAATAACAGAGCAATCAAATGTAACACAAAGCAAGACGCTGCAATACGTTGTGCTAGGGGTGACCTAACGTAGGGATAGGCGATACCGTGAAGGGGGAAACATCCGGAAAGTTTTCCGGTTCCGACGTCTGTCGATGATGAAACGGAGAGGAAAGTTTGCAGGTTCGATAGGTTAGGTGTGTGGCGACGAACGGATCGCGATCCGGATTCGCCTCGCTGCTCGAGCAACTTTCATGTAGAAAACTTTTTCATCCGAGCTACGGTTTAATTTCTATTAATTTTCAAAGATTTAAACAATATTCTGGAATTAATTTTAATACGAAAATAAATGCTAAAATGCTAGGTGCACCCAGCACAGTGTACACAAGAGTGTACCAGAGGATGACATGTGGGTCCAAGGGGTCCCAGTTGACCAAGTCAACAGCCCAGTCATCAGCCCAGTCAACAGTCAACTGGTTTGACCGTTGACTAGTCAAATATGGCAGGTGGGGCCCAGTTGCCATACTCTGTAGTTTTCTAACAAAGTTTAGTTAATTTTTAATTTAGGGGTTATTAGAGGTGGCCCACGTGTCGAGGCTCATTGTTTAAAAAGGGATTAGTGGCCTAAATAGTGGGTTAAAGCCCCGAGCCCACTAGGCAAAAACCAGCGGTGGCCTCGGCCGGGCACGCCCACACTGTGGAGGCCACGCCAGGCTGCGCGGTGGTGCATGGAGCGCCGACGAGGAGGGGCAGTTGGAGCGCGCTGCGGTGGTGGCCGAGCGAGTAGCAGCAGGGAGCGGGTGCGACGTCACGGGGAGGAACGCCAGAGCGGGGCTAGGACGGCAGCAGCGGCAAGTGCAGCAAGAAGGCAACGGAGGCGGGAAGCAGCACGGCGCATCAAGAGCAAGGAGGAAGAGAGGGCGCGGTCGGGAAGAGGTGGCTGTCTTGGGTCGCGACGAAGCGCACGCCAGCAGCAAGCGCAGGGAGCGCTGGTCGCGCGCGTTTCATGGCCGTGGCGGCGCGAGGCACGGTCAGGGGAAGGCGGCCGCGGACATGTGTGGTCGGAGTGGTCCGCGGCGGTGACGATGGCGGTGCTACACGAACCCGCGACTAGAGTACGCGCGTGAGCAGATGAAGAGGGAGAGGAGGTGCGCAAGCTCACAGTGAACGCGTTGACGAGCTCGGGGTGGCACGAGGTGGTCGGAGGCGAACGGATCGAACGGCGGCTCGGGCGTCCATGGACGAAGGGGATGGGTCAATGGCGGCGGCTTCAGGGCGCTCCAGCTCGAGTAGGTTCACGTAGAGAACGAATACGAAGAGGCCCGTCTCCTGGACATCTTCTGGCGCCATGGGGAAGCTACGATGCGCGGCATCGACGTCGACACAATGACGGCAGCGAGCGCCTAAGCTCGGGAGGGAGAGCGTGGGGGGGATGCGAGGGGAAAGGGATGGCCTAGGGTTTGGTCGGGCGTGGCCTATAGGCCAGGAACAGGAATGGGCCGCCTGCTCGGCAAGGAGGCCACCGGGCCACTTGGCCCAGCGGGGGGGGGGGGGGTCTCTCTCTTCTTTTCTTTTGTTTTTACTTTTTTATTTATTTTACCTTTTCTGTTTTATTTTAGTTGCAGTTTATTTTTTTGTTTTAGTAAATACCAAAGTGGCACCTAATTTGTTCTTACAAATTAAGCCACAACCACAAAATGTTTCATCCCTAAATAATATAGTTTAATATTTTACAAAACACAAAAGGCATTTAATTAATTTCTTTTGCTGTTGTTTTATCTTCCTTTGAGCATTTAAACATTTTATAAAAATGTGGTTTCACCTCCATAATTACCTATGTATTATTTGGTTCACTCCGAACATTTAAATTTTAATATTTGAAAACTTTTATTGTTTGCTCGATTTTGAATTTGAAATTCGAACCGGTTTTTGAACTAACCCGAGATTAACTACCGTGACAAAGGTGACGTGGCATCATTAGTGGGGATTATCAGAGCTTAATTACCCGGCGCCACAATTCTCCTCCATTACAAGAAATCTCGCCCCAGATTTAAGAGGGGAGCAAGGGGAAAGGTCTGGTTAAGATAATCTAACGGATCTTCTCGAAGAAGTTAATCCTTTCGTTGATGTCTTCAATCCTTTATTCCGATGCATCATGATAAACTGGTCATCATTTCTTCGAACTCTATCGTATTTACGAAAGGTAAGGGGCAGCTCACTACGACATAATGCTTTTGAGGGAAACAATCTGGGGTTAACCCATGAATTAGTATAAGATTATCTCTCGAGTTGAACATATGAAATACCTCGAGAGTAAGGTACGAAGGTACCATAATAGGCTCCAAGCGGATAGATAGTTGCTCGAAGCCTGAACCAGAGTGAGAAAGGGGTTTCAGAGTAGCGAGAGTAAGTATTGCGTCCGATACCAGAATAGATCACTAGGACAGTGGCCCGTGGATTACATACGGGTCCACGCGCGAGGAATAACTTTGGGAATAGTGGGTGTACAGGACAGTCAGGTTTCGATCCCGTGAAACTGTGGGTTATGGGCCCACCATGTGGTTAAAAGTAGAAGGTTGGTGACATCTGGCACGATCATGTAAGCAAGGCATGTCAGAGGAGAGTCTGAGGGTCATGTCGGTAACAACATAGGTACCAAGGGCGAGGGACGAAGAAAACCATTTTCCGCTTCGCTGAACGAGGCGGACCAATAGGCAAGGTTCTCGCCCATCGGTGGTTACCTAATGTCATCAACAATAGTAATAGGGTCTTACTTACAGTGGTACAACGAGGTGCTTACCTAAGCAGGGATTATCACTGCTAGATTATATATATCCCAAGAAGGGTCAAACAGACCCATGGAAAGGAAAATGTGATCATTAGGTTAAACAGAACAATGGAAAGGAAAATGTGTTTAAACACATATTTCAGGGGTATATCCTTCCCAAGGATAAGCGAGCATGATATCCATGACAGATATAATGTAGAAAACCCTTTAGGTAAGGGAGAGAAATTTCATGACATTACCCATACAACGGTGTTCGGATAATTGAGCAAGAAACATTTAGCATTGGGCTTCAATGTTCTTGTTGAAAATCGAGTATCACAGACATGCTTCGATATAGCATTGACATGGCCTTCAGTGAAGATCAGACTTTGGAATCACGAAGGATCCATCCGGATTAACTTGTAGAATCAGATTACAATTTCCTCATGGATGAATGGATAACCCTGCTGAAAAGGAATCTATAATGATAGGTCCTCCAGCCGGGGTGCTAGGCATGACATCATGCTACCGGGTCATCAAAGGATCAACATCGTAACTCTTGGAAAGTTGTCCCAACCATCATAGCTGACCGAGATTCAGATCCGATTGGTGTCAGGATACCTCAGACTTAGGATACCTGAGAAGAAAAGGTGCAACACAAATTGACGAGATGACATTGTAAGATTCTTGGGGAAATGAACTATGAAGTGATTTCCGTTGACAAGAGTCCATCATTAGCCCAAGGAGAGGACAAGGAGGTGTCTGGTGAACTCATCGGCAATTCACCGAGATCCCCAAAAGATGGATTTCCACAATTAAGTGAACAAGGAGATAACATTTGTCAGATCAAATGATATAAGGAAGTATGCTCGAGGAAAACATACACAAGTAAACATTGGTTGAAAGGTGCGCCCGATGGGTTGGGTTGCACGACCAATGTCAGAATGGTGATTCAATAATCGATAGACTAAGAATGAACCATCGACCATTGACTTAAAAAAATAGGGTTGCTAGAAGGAAAGAATCCAAACAACACCGTTCACTTGTTGGCATTAACACGGGGACCAAGAATGGATGGTGATGGTGAGAAGTATTTCTATGTCAAGAATCCTCAAGAGGTGGAACAAATCTCAGAACATTCTTGACATAAAGGATAGTAATACTCCAAGGTAAGGAAGAACAATTGCTGGGTAGCAAGGAACTCAAGGTATAACACCAAACATGAACAAGCTTGTGTTGGTGGGAAGGCAATAAAGTGGTCGGTGATAATACAATTCATCGAGGGCAAGGATGGTTTTTCTCATCATAAATTCAATTGATATCCTGGATGAGCTCAGAATGTTGATGATCACGACACCTTTGTCGCGAGAGTTCATGAAGATGTAATCGATCGGCATTTACATCAATTCAAAGTAATGATGAAGTGAAAGGGTATTGGAACCAAGGGTACGATACAAACTCAAACCAAGCTTGTTGTTCAAGGCGAAATGATATGACGATGAGGATCGACGACGGTTAATTCATCGTCGAAAATTGTGCTCCGAGAAGAAGGACCGGGTAGCACAGCTTAAAATCATCACGACAATGATATAGCCAAACAGGCTAGGAATGGCGTGGTCGGTACAAACTCGCACTTATAGAAGCTTCAAAGAGTTGTTGAACCGTGAAAAGCGGACTCGGTTCATTTATCGGTGTCTTTGAGTGTTTAATAACTCAGAGCCCGTGAAAAATTGGAAACAGTGGGAAGATAGCACTTGATGAAGAACTCATAAGAGGTTATGCAATTCCATGATAATCTCGAGATACCAGGGGTAATACTCGATGACATATCAAAGTAGAGGTTGGACGGGGGTTATTGCTCTACAGAAGACAAGTGCTAAAACTTGCACGAGAAATGGTATTTAAAAGAGAACATGGTCGGAACCACGATTGCAAAAGGCCCGATCCCTGATATAAGATGAACTTATACCAAAGGAATAATTAATTTAAGAGAAGATTTAATGATAAGATCTACATCGTGTCCATGGGCATGAACACAAGTTCAAGGTTGACTCCACTTCTCCAATGCATAACCCTTCATTCACTTCTCACGCTCGATGAAGTTGCAGTGTTGAAAATTTTATCCGGCGAAGCACCGTAAGAGTATGATTCGTGAAAACTTTCGGGTTCACACGGTTTAGTGAAGGCATATGTTCTACCCATAGGGCTTCTTGGAATCATATACCGTAATCTTTAGAAATAATTAACTCAAGCTCAAGGCGAGCATGGTTGAGAAAGCAGAGGATACAATTTACCAAAGGCATTATGTATCGAGGAAAGGCTCACAAGGTTATTGAATATGAAGGGCGTTGTCAGATAAAATCCAACAAAGGATCTGGTGGTTCACAAGGGATCTGACGTGAGCATCAATACTCAACTAGAGGAAGAAGAATGCTAGGAGATCAAATTATAGAAACAACTGACTAACTCAATTGTCAAATGCAAATGAATTACGATTCCCAAATCAAGGGGTCAGAAGCAATGCTCTGATTAGGGATGGATAAGTTGAATAGCCTTAGGGTACAATCAACGACACTAGGATTGGTCGAGAACCAATTCCAGTTGAAAGAATGGCAGCTCAGCCGTAAAGGTAATTTATAAGGATCAATGATGATTATGGTGTTCAGAAACATATTGAGTCAACAGACTCAAAATGATAATGACAAGGAATGTCAATATGACTACGAGACTTATGGGATTAACCATAATGCAAGCAAGCAAGAATTTCAAGAGCCAAAGGCTCCAGAGGTTTTGGAAGATCGAATAGTATTTTGAAGACTTTTGTGAAACACATGAACAAGCTGGGTTGAGCGGATACTCGACAAGTGCGAGGGTTTATTTGAAGGGGTATTCATGTAGCAAAGAACTGCTAGGCAGTAGGCACAAAGTATTCTCGGAACAATAGAGAAACTTCGGGTATCTTGTAATAACAAGATCAATGGGGATGATCGTATGAATGGCAAGTGTAAGTAGTTATCCATACGGATTTATCGGTGGTCGAGGAATAGCAAAAGTGATGAGCACAAAGTCTCGAGAGAACATCGAGAGTATCTTCGAATCTTCCGATTAGCGCATCATCATCTGAAGTGAGGGGCTCTCCGGAGAAAGTACTTATGAGAACCTAAAGTTAGTTTTGTTTTAGCAAATTCATTTAACCCGAATAGAAGAGAGTTCGAGTCCCGAGTAAAGGTCGAGGAGTAGAAGATCCTAGTACCACCCGATGGCGACGTGGCCCGTAAGGCACACAGCCAAGTTAGTAAAAGTTTTTGCGATGTCTAGACTCGACTTCGCCAAGGAGTGTGGAAGGGGATTCCTACAGCAATGGCTTTGATACCAACTTGGACGCCCCGATTTAATCGTACACTAATCATGCACGCAAATGTGTACGATCAAGATCGTGGACTCACGGAAGATATCACAACACAACTCTACAAATAAAATAAGTCGCACAAGCATCATAATACAAGCCGGGGCCTCGAGGGCTCGAATACAAGTGCTCGATCATAGACGAGTCGATGGAAGAAACAATATCTGAGTGCGGACATAAGTTAAACAAGGTGCCATAAGATGGCTAGCACAAACCGGGATACAGATCGAAGAGGAGCAGGCCTCCCGCCGGGATCCTCCTAGGTTACTCCCGGTCGCCGCCGCCGGGCTGCACGTAGTAGTAGGCACCTCGAGTAGTAGTCGCCATAGGCGGTGGCGTCGCCCCGGCTCCATCGTCTGTTGCAGCAATCGAGTAGAGGTAGGGGAAAAGGGGAACAAGGCAACCGTGAGTACTCATCCAAAGTACTCGCAAGCAAGGAGCTACACTACATATGCATGGATATATGTGTAAAGGGCCATATCAAGGATTGAACTGCAGAATGCCGTAATAAGGGGGGATAGCTAGTCTTAACGAAGACTACGCTTCGACACCGGTCTTGCAATGTAGGAGGGGACAATCAAGTCCTCCAAGTAACATCACATAGCAATAATCCTACCCGCGATCCCTCCTCATATCCCTAAGAGAGAGCGAACACCGTTGTATCCGCACTTGGAAGGGTGTGTTTTATCAAGTATCCGGTTCTAGTTGTCATAAGCTCAAGGTACAACTCCAAGTCGCCCTGTTATCAAGATCACGGCTATTCAATAGATTAATCACTGCAGGGTGCACCATCTTACCCAAAGACGCTTGATCCCATTTGGCCGGACACACTTTCTCGGTCATGACCGCCGCTGAAGATCAACACGCCGCAGCCCCACCTAGGCACAACAGAGAGGCCAACACGCCGGTCTAAACCTAAGCGCCGCAGGGTCCGGGCCCATCTCCTGAAACACACCACATGTTGCGTTGCTGTGACGCGCCGGCAGACCTAGCCTAGCAGGCGCTCCAGTCAATCCGGCCAAGGCCGCCGTCACCGACGTCTGAAGTGCTTGGTGATACTACGACGCCGGATACCCATAACTACTCCCGCGTAGATGGTTAGTGCGTATAAGCTCAGAGCCAACTCAGATCAAATACCAAGACCTCGTTAAGCGTGTTAAGTATTCACGAACGCCAACAGGCCAGGCCCACCTCTCTCCTAGGCGGTCTCAACCTGCCCTGCCGCCTCCGCCATAAAGTAACAATCGGGGCCGTGGGAACCCAGCCCACCTCTCACCGGGATGGAACCACCCGTCCTTTCAGCCCCATCTCCTAACAGTACCACATGTAATGTAATAGTGTAAGGTATATAGTATATACTCGTGATCAACTCCCGAGTGATCACGGCCCGATAGTATAGCACGGCAGACGACAAGGATGTAGGGCCACAGATGAAAGTACTAGCATCCCATACTAAGCATATAGGATTGCGTAAGGTAACAATGTATAACAAGGACAAAGCTATGCAGCAAAGATAGAGTAATCGAAAGCAAGAATATGCTACACTACTCTAATGCAAGCAGATAGAGAAGAGTAGGCGATATCCGGTGATCAAGGGGGGGCTTGCCTGGTTGCTCGACAAGGAGGGTCGCTTGTGACGTAGTCGACCACAGGGGCATCAAAGATCGGTCTCGGAGTCTATCGGAAAGGAGTAACGAGGGGAACACAATAAATAACAGAGCAATCAAATGTAACACAAAGCAAGACGCGGCAATACGTTGTGCTAGGGGTGACCTAACGTAGGGATAGGCGATACCGGTGAAGGAGGAAACATCCGGGAAAGTTTTCCCGGTTCCGGACGTCTGTCAGACAGATGAACCGGAGAGGAAAGTTTGCAGGTTCGATAGGTTAGGGGTGTGTGGCGGACGAACGGACTGCGTATCCGGATTCGTCTCGTCGTTCTGAGCAACTTTCATGTAGAAAACTTTTTCATCCGAGCTACGCTTTAATTTCTATTAATTTTCAAAGATTTAAACAATATTCTGGAATTAATTTTAATACGAAAATAAATGCTAAAATGCTAGGTGCACCCAGCACAGTGTACACAAGAGTGTACCAGAGGATGACATGTGGGTCCAAGGGTCCCATTGACCAAGTCAACAGCCCAATCATCAGCCTCACAACATCCAACTGGTTTGACCATTGACTAGTCAAATATGGCAGGTGGGGCCCAGTTGCCATACTGTAGTTTTCTAATGTTGTTTAGTTAATTCTTAATTTAGGGGTTATTAGAGGTGGCCCACGTGTCGAGGCTCATTAAGTTAAAAAGGGATTAGTGGCCTAAATAGTGGGTTAAAGCCCCGAGCCCACTAGGCAAAAACCAGCGGTGGCCTCGGTGAGGCACGCCGCACTGTGGAGGCCACGGCCAGGCTGCGCGGTGGTGCATGGAGCGGCCGACGAGGAGGGGCAGTTGGGCCTTGGCTGCGTGGTGGCCGGAGCGAGTAGCAGCAGGGAGCGGGGTGCGACGTCACGGGGGGAGGAACGCCAGAGCGGGCTAGGGCGGCAGCAGCAGTGCAGCAAAGAAAGGCAACGGAGGCGGGCGCAGCACGGCGCGATCAAGAGCAAGGAGGAAGAGAGGGCGCGATCGAGAAGAGGTGGCTGTGCGGGCCGCGACGAGCGCACGCCGCAGCCGCAGGGGAGCGCTTGGAGTCAAGGCGTGCTCATGCCAGTGGCGGCGCGAGGCACGGTCAGGGGAAGGCGGCCGCGGACATGTGTGGCCGGAGTGGTCCGCGGCTGTGACGATGGCGGTGCTACACGAACCCGCGACTAGAGTACGCGCGTGAGCAGATGAAGAGGGAGAGGAGGTGCGCAAGCTCACAGTGAACGCGTTGACGAGCTCGGGGTGGCACGAGGTGGTCGGAGGCGAACGGATCGAACGGCGGCTCGGGCGTCCATGGCCGAAGGGGATGGGTCGATGGCGGCGGCTTCAGGGCGGTCCAGCTCGAGTAGGTTCACGTAGAGAACGAATACGAAGAGGCCCATCTCCTGGACATCTTCTGGCGCCATGGGGAAGCTACGATGCGCGGCATCGACGTCGACACAATGACGGCAGCGAGCGGCTGAGCTCGGGAGGGAGAGCGTGGGGGGATGCGAGGGGAAAGGGATGGCCTAGGGTTTGGTCGGGCGTGGCCTATAGGCCAGGGGAACGGGGGAATGGGCCGGCCCGTTCGGCCGGCGGAGGCCAGCTGGGCCACTTGGCCCAGCCGAGGGGGTCTCTCTTCTTTTCTTTTGTTTTTACTTTTTATTTATTTTACCTTTTCTGCTTTTATTTTAGTTGCAGTTTATTTTTTGTTTTAGTAAATACCAAAGTGGCACCTAATTTGTTCTTACAAATTAAGCCACAACCACAAAAAGTTTCATCCCTAAATAATATAGTTTAATATTTTACAAAACACAAAAGGCATTTAATTAATTTCTTTTGCTGCTGTTTTATCTTCCTTTGAGCATTTAAACATTTTATAAAAATGTGGTTTCACCTCCATAATTACCTATGTATTATTTGGTTCACTCCGAACATTTAAATTTTAATATTTGAAAACTTTTATTGTTTGCTCGATTTTGAATTTGAAATTCGAACCGGTTTTTGAACTAACCCGAGATTAACTACCGTGACAATGGTGACGTGGCATCATTAGTGGGGATTACTGTAGCTTAATTACCCGAGCGTCACAAGGTGACTGATGGACTCAACGATAACTCATCGAGGTATCCAAAAGATGGATCTCCACAATTATGTGGATAAGGAGATAACATTTGTTAGATCAAATGATATAATGGGATATGCTCGAGGAAAACATACATAATTAAACATTGGTTGAACGGTGCACCCGAAAAATGGGTTGGGTTGCACGGCCAATGTTAGAATGGTGATTCAATTAGCGAAGGACTTAGAATGAACTATCGCCCATTCACTTCAAAGCAATAGGGTTGCTAGAAGTTTTGAATTCACACGTCATAGCTCCATTGTCGGTATTCCGGTTGAAAACAATACGGGGACCAAGGAATGAACGAAGATGGCAAGAAGTATTATGATATCAAGAATTCTTAAGAGGTGGTGAAATTCTCACCACATTCTTGATAAAAAGAGATGGTAATACTTCCGAGGTAAGGAAGACTCAACTGCTGGGTAGCAGGGATCTCAAGGTTTACACAAAACACGAACAAGTTGTGTTGAACGAAGGCAATAAAGTGGTCGATGAGAACAGAATCATCGAGGGCAAGGATGGTATTACCCATCATGAATTCAATTGAATTCTGGAAGAGCTCATAAGGTTGATGATGATCACGACACAATTGTGGAGAGATTTCATGCAGATGTAGTCAATCGGCGATTTACATCAAGTCAAAGGAATGATGAAGCAAGAGGTTATTGGAACCACGCTTCGCCACAAACTCGAACTCAAGCTTGTTGTTTAAGGTGAAAGGGTATGACGAGGAAAATCGACGTAAGCTTAGCTATCGTCGCAAATTGGTGCTCCGAGAATAAGGACCAGGTAGCACAGTTAGAATCGTCACGATAATGCTATAGCCAAACAGGCTAGGAATGGCGTGATCGGGTAAAAACTCGTACTTATAGAAGCTTACTGAAGAGTTGTTGAACCATAGAGCGGACTCGGTTCAGTTATCGGTGTCTTTGAGTGTTTAATAACTCAGAGCCCGTGAAAAATTGGAATCAGTGGGAAGGTAGCACTTGATGAAGAACTCATAAGAAGTTATGCGCCCATGATAATCTCCAGATACCGTGGGGTAATACTCGACACAAGATCAAAGTAAAGGTTGGACTGGTGTATTGATCCATAGGAGACAATTGTTTTAACTTGTCCGAGAAAAGGAATCAAAGAAGAACAATCATGGTTGGAACCACGGTTGTAAGGGATCAATTCACATATACCATATGTTAGCTATCAAGGAAATAGTTATTATTACAAGAAGCTTCCATGATAGGATATACATCGCGTCCATGGGCATGAACACAAAGTTCAAGGTCGACTCCCACTTCCTCAATGCATAATCTTCCATTCACCTCTCGTATTTCGAAGATGACATTAGTTGTTGAAAGTTTTACCTGGTGCAATACCAGATAAGTATGACTCATGAAATCTTTCGGGTTCACACCGATGAGGGAAGGTGTTGGTTCAATCCCATCGGGGCTCCTTACGAGCATATACCATAAGCTTCAAGAGTAAATATTACCAGCTCGAAAGCAGAGCATGGTTGACAAAAGGAAAGGATACAATTTACCAAAGGCAATATGTATCGGAGAAAGAACTCACAAAGTGATTAATTATGAAGGACACTGTCGATAACAATCCAACAAAGGACTTGATGGTCCACAAAGGATCTGATATGAGTATCGATACTCAACCAGAAGAGGAAGGCATGCAAATGCAATAGGTTATGGAAGCATCTGAATAATTCACAGCTTAAATGCAAAGGAATTATGATTTCCAAAACAAAGGATCAGAAGCAGACGTTCTGATCAAGGATGGATCAATTGAATATACCAGAGGCACAATCGACGATAGATAGTTTGGTCGACAACCAGCTCATGTTCAAAATGATGTCTGAGCCAGAAAGATCTTTTAGAAGGGTTGATAGATGATTGTGTGCATTCGCACACATGTTGAACCAATAGGATCAAAATGACGGTGTCAAAAGATACTAGTGAATATTGCCAGATATATGGGAAGCATCCATAATGGAAGTAGACAAGTATTTGCAGAGCAATAAAGCGGCTAAGGATTTTTGGAGGATTGAATAGTATTTCAAAGACTTTTGTGAAACATCTGAACAACTGGGGATGAGCGGATACTCGGAAAGTGCGAGAAATTATTCTTAGGGGTATTCAGGTGGCAAAGAGCTGCAAGGCAGTAGGTGCAAAGTATTCTCGGAACATTAGAGGGAATTTCAGGGTATCTTTTAATAACAAGATTAACTGGGAATAAAAGTAAGAACGACAGGCGTAAGTATTTATCCATAGGGATGTTTCGGTGGTAGGGAATTGCAAAAGCGACATGCACAAGGTCTCGAGAGAATATCGGAGAGTATCTTCAATTCTTCTGGTTCACGGAGCAATCACCTGTAGTGAGGGGTTCTCCGGGAGGAAGTAGTAACGAGATCCTAAAGTTAGATTTTAGTAAAAATAGTTTAACCCGAATAGAAGAGAGTTCAGAATCCCAGAGTAAAGATCGAGGAGTAAAAGATCCTAATACCACCCAATGGCGACATGGGCCCGTAAGCCGCACAGCCATGTTAGTAAAAGTTTTTCAATGACTAGACTCGACTTCGGCCAAGGAGTGGGAAAGGGGGATTCCTACAGGCAGTCGGCTCTGATACCAACTTGTGACGCCCCCGATTCAATCGTACACTAATCATACACGCAAACGCGTATACGATCAAGATCGAGGACTCACGGAAGATATCACAACACAACTCTAAAATAGAAAAAGTCATACAAGCATCATAATACAAGTCGGGGCCTCGAGGGCTCGAATACAAGTGCTCGATCATAGACGAGTCACGGAAGCAACAATATCTGAGTACGTACATAAGTTAAACAAGGTTGCCTTAAGAAGGCTAGCACAAACCGGATACAGATCGAAGAGGCGCAGGCCTCCCGCCTGGATCCTCCTAACTACTCCTCGGTCGTCGCCGCCGGCTGCACGTAGTAGTAGGCACCTCCATTAGCGATCGTCATCGACGGTGGTGTCTGCTCCGGCTCCATCGCCCATTTGCAGCAATCGAGTAGAGATAGGGGAAAAGGGGAAACAATGCAACCGTGAGTACTCATCCAAAGTACTGCAAGCAAGGAGCTACCCTACATATGCATGGATATATGTGTAAAGGGCCATATCGGTGGACTGAACTGCAGAATGCCGAATAAGAGGGGATAGCTAGTCTTATCAAGACTACGCTTCGTCACCTTCGCCTTGCAATGTAGAAGAGGGTAGGTTGAAGTCCTCCAAGTAACATCACATAGCAATAATCCTACCCGCGATCCCTCCTCATTGCCAGAGAGAGCGACCACCGTTGTATCCGCACTTGGAAGGGTGTGTTTTATTAAGTATCCGGTTCTAGTTGTCATAAGGTCAAGGTACAACTCCAAGTCGCCCTGTTACCGAAGATCACGGCTATTCAATAGATTAACTTCCCTGCAGGGTGCACCAACTTACCCAACACGCTTGATCCCATTTGGCGGACACACTTTCTCGGTCATGCCCGCCGCGGAAGATCAACACGCCGCAGCCCCACCTAAGCTCAACAGAGGCCAAGACGCCGGTCTAAACCTAAGCGCCAGGGTGCAGGCCCATCGCCTGAGCACACCTGCACGCTATGACGCGCCGAAGCAGACCTAGCCTAGTGGCGTTCCAGTCCAATCCGCGCGCCGCTCGATCGTGGCGTCACGAAGTGCCGGCTGATACCACGACGCCGAGATACCCATAACTACTCCCACGTAGATGGTTAGTGCGTATAGGCTCAGAGCCAACTCAGATCAAATACCAAGATCTCGTTAAGCGTGTTAAGTATCCGCGAGCGCCGAACAGGCCAGGCCCACCTCTCTCCTAGGCGGTCTCAACCTGCCTGTCGCTCCGCCACAAAGATCCACTCATGGGTGCTCCACCAACCGACCCGACTTTAGTCTCCACATGTATCATGTAAAAGTATATAGTATATACCCGTGATCACCTCCCGAGTGATCACGGCCCGATAGTATAGCACAGCAGATGGACAAGAATGTAGGGCCACAGATGGAAATACTAGCATCCTATACTAAGCATGTAGGATTGCGGTAAAGGTAACAACAAAGAGTAGCAAGGACAGGCTATGCAGCGGTATAGGATTAATCGAAAGCAAGAATATGCTACACTATTCTAATGCAAGCAGATAGAGTAGAATAGGCGATATCTGGTGATCAAGGGGGGGGGGGCTTGCCTGGTTGCTCTGTCAAGAGAGAGGGGTCGTTAACTCCGTAGTCGAACGGGCAGCAGCAGCGTCGGTCTCGTAGTCTACCGGAGAGAAGAGGGGAAGAAACAATGAATACCATGCAAACATATGCATATCGATGCATGACATGACAAGTAACAATGCTAGGCGTGCCCTAACGTGGTATGAGGTGATACCGGTTAAGGGGGGAAACATCCGAGAAAATATCCCCGGTGTTTCGTGTATTCGGGCAGAGGAGCCGGAGGGGGAAAGTTGCGAGTTCGATAGGTTAGGGGTGTGTGGCGGACGAACGGACTGCGTATCCGGATTTGTCTCGCTGCTCGAGCAACTTTCACGTTGAAAATATTTTAATCCGAAAGTTACGGATTAAAAGATATGATTTTCTAAAGATTTTATTAATTTCGGAATTTAATTAATTATTTATCCCAACATTATCCGTAATAGTAAATGATGACGCCAAGATGACATCGAGTGATATCAGCGATCAACGCTGACCATTGACCTGGTCAATTGACGTGTGGGTCCATGGGACCCACCGTCATTCTCTGCTTAGGTTAATTACAGATTAGTTAATTTAATTAGTGATTAGGTTAATCTAATCAGGATTAATTAACTTAATTAATTAATTAATTAATTAATTAATTAATAACTAATTTTATTAAATCATTTTTATATTTATTTATTATTTTTATTTTTAATCGTAATTCTTTTTTTTAATAAAACGTTATGGGGCGTGGGGCCCCTAGTCGATGGTTGGGGGCCTTAGCGGCACCTGGCGGTGCGGTTTGGCAAGAACGGTGCCCCGCACCGTTGTTTCGGGCGCACACCTGTGGTGGCGGAGCGGCAGGCGCCGGAGCAGGGGAGGCCGTGGCCACGGCGCCGCCGAGGATGGGCGCAGGGCGCATCCCGCCTAGTGCGGGCGAGGTTGCCGCCACCACCGCACTGGGGCAGCAGCAAGGAGGCGGTGCCGGGCGTGCGAGGGAGCAGGGGCGCCCTGGCGACCGAAGCGGGCGCGGCAGCGGGCGGACGCTTGGGAGACGGGCGCTGGGGCGCTTCGCCCACGAAGGCTGGCGGGCCGAGCCAAGGCCAAAAGCGGCCGTGGTGGCGGCCGGCGTGGGGAGAGGGAGGCGGTCCGCGAAGAGCGGGTGCGGGCGTGACGGTGGGATGACGAGGCGGCACGGACGCACGCGTCGCGGTGGCTGCGCAACGAAGCGCGCGCGCGCGTGGTGGCCGTCAGCGGGGAGGGAAGGAGAGGGGGGGCCTCACGGGGGGGTTTGCAGTGGACGGGGCAGCGGGCTCGGGGGAGGTTGGGGAGGACCGGCGAGGAGGAGGTCGGGGACGGTGTTCCGACGACGGGGCGGCTACGGGCGGCGAGGCGCAGGCGTCGGGGCTACTCCCCAGATCCAGCCGGGGGGAAGGGGAGGGAGACGGAGAGGCGGTGGATGGGGACGCGAGGAGGAGGCCGAGGTGGCGGTGCTCGGCGCCGGCGGGGCGACGGGCTGCGGCATCGAGCGACGGGCTGCGGCGTCGAGCGACGGGGGCGTAGGGATGAGGCGGCGGGGTCGGGCGCTGTTTCCCCCCGATCCAGATCGGGGGAACGAGGGAGACGCGCGGGGTGGGACGAGTGGGGGAGTGGGGGTGAGTGGGTGCGGCTAGGGTTGGCCTGGGGGGGAGTGGGGGGGGGGGGTTAAGCCGGCGGGGTGGACCGGCTGGGCCAGGTGGGCTGGCCGGTTGGGCCTTGGCTTGTTGAGCCGAAGCCCGGGGTGCCAGGGGGGTTTTCTCTTTTTTTTTGTTAGTTTAGTTTTTCTCTTTTGTATTTTCTTTTCTTTTATTTATTTACTTTTCTGTTTTAAATAATTTTAAATTATTTAGGCCTTTTATAAAAATGTGTATATTTCACGATAATTATCTATGCAATATTTGACACGGTCCGAACATGTTTGTTTTGAAGTTTGAAAACTTTGTTTGTTTGCCAAAAATCCAAATTTGAATTCGAATCGTTTTGAATTAACGCAAGATTAGTGACAGTAACAGAGGTGACATGGCGTCATAAGTAGAGATTACTGTAGCTTGATTACCCGGGCGTCACATTGGAGTAGGGTCCAAGTCCCCTGGATCACGTTCGGTGAGAAAATCACGTTCCCAAAGGTTTCATTCCGTTTGGACTCCTTTTGAAATTTCGTTTCTTCGAAACACTGAAATAGGCAAAAAACAACAATTCTGGGCTGGGCCTCCGGTTAATAGGTTAGTCCTAAAAATAATATAAAAGTGGAAAATAAAGCCCAGTATAGTCCAAAACAGTAGATAAAGTAGCATGGAGCAATAAAAAACTATAGATACGTTGGAGACGTATCAGGCATCCCCAAGCTTAATTCCTGCTCGTCCTCGAGTAGGTAAATGATAAAAAGAGAATTTTTGACGCGGAGTGATACTTTGGCATAATTTCAATGTAAATCTTCTTAATTGTGGTATGAATATTCAGATCCGAATGAATACAAAATAAAGTTCATATTGACAAAAGAAATAGTAATACTTCAAGCATACTAATCAAAGTAATCATGTCTTCTCAAAATAGCATGGCAAAAGAAAGTTCATCCCTACAAAATCATATTGTTAGGTTATGCTTCATTTTCGTCACACAAAGATGTTCCCAACTTCTACCCCCGATGACAAGCCAAGCAATTGTTTCATACTTAAATAATCTCAAACTTTTTCAACCTTCACGCAATACATGAGTGTGAGCCATGGATATAGCACTATGGGTGGAATAGAATATGATGATGGGGATTGTGTGGAGAAGAAAAAAAGGAGAAAGTCTCACATTGACGAGGATAATCAACGGGCTATGGAGATGCCCATCAATTGATGTCAACATGAGGAGTAGGGATTGCCAGGCAACGGATGCACTAGAGCTATGAATGCTCAACAAAAGAAAACTAGTGGGTGTGCATCCAACTTGCTTGCTCATGAAGACCTAGGGCATTTGAGGAAGCCCATCGTAGGAATATACAAGCCAAGTTCTATAATGAAAAATTCCCACTAGTATAAAAAGACAACTTATGAGACTCACTATATGAAAAACATGGTGCTACTTTGAAGCACAGTATATGTGACTCACTACATGAAGAACAAGGTGTTACTTTGAAGCACAAGTGTGGAAAAAGAGATAGTAACATTGCCCTTTTTATTTATTTTCTTTTTTTGGGCCTTTATTTTTTTTGGACAATGCTCTAATAATGATGATCATCACACTTCTATTGATTACAACATAAGGATTACAACTCGAAACTAGAACAAGATATGACTCTATATGAATGCCTCCGGTGGTGTACCGGGATGGTGCAATGAATCAACAGTGACATGTATGAAAAATAATGCATGGTGGCTTTGCCACAAATACGATGTCAACTACATGATCATGCAATGGCAATATGACAAAAGTAAAGTATGTCATGATGATGATGAACGGAACGGTGGAAAGTTGCATGGCAATATATCTCGGAATGGCTATGGAAATGCCATAATAGGTAGGTATGGTGGCTGTTTTGAGGAAGATATAAGGAGGTTTATGTGTGATAGAGCGTATCATATCATGGTGTTTGGATGCACCGGTGAAGTTTGCACCAACTCTCAAGGTGAGAAAGGGCAATGCACGGTACCGAAGAGGCTAGCAAAGGTGGAAAGGTAAAAGTGCGTATAATCCATGGACTCAACATTAGTCAAAAGAACTCATATACTTATTGCGAAAATTTGGAAGTCATCAAAAATCAAGTACTACACGCATGCTCCTTGGGGGATAGATTGGTAGGAAAAGACCATCGCTCGTCCCTGACCGCCACTCATAAGGATGCACAATCCAAGTACACTTCATGTTTCAAATTTGTTACACAACTTTAACCATACGTGCATGCTACGGGATTTGCTAACTTCAACACAATCATTCCTTAAATTCATAATCACCCAACTAGCATGACTTTAATATTACCACCTCCATATCTCAAAACAATTATTAAGTATCAAACTTTTCTTAGTATTCAACACACTCAAAAGAAAGTTTCACATATCTTGAATACCAAGTATATTAATTTTAAGCAATTTACCATGCTATTAACGACTCTCAAAATAATCTAAGTGAAGCATGAGAGATCAATAGTTTTTTTAAAACAAATCCACCACCGTGCTCTAAAAGATCTAAATGAAGCACTAGAGCAAAAATTATCACGCTCAAAAGATATAAGTGAAGCACTAGGAGCAAAACTATCAAGCTCAAAAGATATAAGTGAAGCACATAGAGTATTCTAGCAAATTCCAATTTATGTATGGCTCCCTCAAAAGGTGTGTACAGTAAGGATGATTGAGGTAGACTAACAAACAAAGGCGCAAATGATACAAGACGCTCCAAGCAAAACACTTATCATGTGGTGAATAAAAAAATAGCCCCAAGTAAATTACCGATGGAAGTAGACGAAAGAGGGGATGCCTTCCGGGGCATCCCCAAGCTTTGACTTTTTTGTGTCCTTGGATTATCTTGGGGGTGCCATGGGCATCCCCAAGCTTAGGCTCTTTCCACTCCTTGCTCCATAATCCATCAAAAGAATTTACCCAAAACTTGAAAACTTCACAACACAAAACTCAATAGAAATCTCGTGAGCTCCATTAGAGAAAGAAAACAAAAGACTACTTTAAGGTACTGTAATGAACTCATTCTTTATTTATATTGGTGTTAAACCTACTGTATTCCAACTTCTCTATGTATTATAAAATATTTTACTAGCCATAGATTCATCAAAATAAGCAAACAACACACGATAAACAGAATCTGTCAAAAACAGAACAGTCTGTAGTAATCTGTAACTAACGCAAACTTATGGAACTCAAAAACATCTACCAAAATTAGAAGATATATATATATAATTTGTTTATTGATCACCAGAAATTGGAATCAGTATTTTATCACGTTCTGGTGATTTTTAATATTTCGGGCACCGAGCGCAAAGTTTTTGGAAATTACAACAAGATCAAATAACTATCATCCAAGAAGATCCAATAGGTCTAGCTTGGCACAAACACTAATTAAAACATAAAACCACATCTAAACAGAGGCTAAAAGGATTATTTATTCCTAAACAGAAGCAAAAGAAAAAAAAACTAAAAATAAAATTGGGTTGCCTCCCAACAAGCGCTATTGTTTAACGCCCCTAGCTAGGCATAAAAGCAAGGATAGATCTAGGTATTGCCATCTTTAATTTTTAGTTTTTTAGCGGAATCATGCTCGAATCCGGGAGGTTCTTTCCGCTTCCCTTCATACTTGGAAATTTTTAGATCTAAAGAATCCAACCGCTTATTACAAAGAGTAATCAACATATTCATGCGGTGAAGATTTCCGCTAACACTTTTAAGAGGCTCAAGAGACTTTTGTAAAAATTTCTTACTTCGCAAATCTTTCCAAACACTTGGGTTTCTTCTTGGGTAGGATGAGATCCTCCCTTTTGGGGTAGTGTTCCCACTATTCCCTCTATAATTTCATGTGCAATACTGGGATCAATCTCAATGAAATTTCCCTTGGCAATACAATCCAAGAGTTGTCTATGCGTCATATTTAACCCGACATAAAAATTGTGAAGAAGAATTCTAAAGTTCACCTCTAGGGTGCACTTGCAATAAGATTCCATCATCCTATACCAAGCATCTTTTAAGTTTTCTCCTTGCCTTTGCTTGAAGTGAAGAACTTCAAACTCGGGAGACATAGGAGCGGATAAGGAACTAGTCATGACGACAAGCACACGAGCAAACAAACGGGACGAGGAAAAGGCAACGGGAAAAAAAGGAGGAGATTGGGAAAGAGAGGGCGAATAAAACGGCAAGGGTGAAGTGGGGGAGAGGAAAACGAGAGGCAAATGGCAAATAATGTAATGCGAGAGATAGGGATTGTGATGGGTACTTGGTATGGTTGACTTGCTCTTGCGTGAGCCTCCCCGGCAACGGTGCCAGAAATTCTTCTTGCTACCTCTTGAGCACTGCGTTGGATTTCCCCGAAGAGGAGAGGATGATGCAGCAAAGTAGCGTAAGTATTTCTCTCTGTTTTTGAGAACCAAGGTATCAATCCAGTAGGAGGCCACACACAAGTCCATCGTACCTGCACAAAACGATAGCTCCTCGCAACCAACGCGATTAGGGGTTGTCAATCCCTTCACGGTCACTTATGAGAGTGAGATCTGATAGAGATGATAAATAATATTTTTGGTATTTTTTTGGTATAGAAATGCAAAGTAAAAAGTAAAAGGCAAAGTAAAAACAAAGCAAGTATTAAAGTGATGGAGATTTATATGGGGTCATAGGTTTCACTAGTGGCTTCTCTCAAGAGCATAAGTATTCTACGGTGGGTGAACAAATTACTGTTGAGCAATTGATAGAATTGAGCATAGTTATGAGTATATCTAGGTATGATCATGTATATAGGCATCACGTTTGAGACAAGTAGACCGAAACGATCCTGCATCTACTACTATTACTCCACTCATCGACCGCTATCCAGCATGCATCTAGAGTATTAAGTTAAAAACAGAGTAATGCCTTAAGCAGGATGACATGATGTAGAGGGATAAATTCATGCAATATGATAAAAAACCCATCTTGTTATCCTCGATGGAAACAATACAATACGTGCCTTGAAACCCTTTCTGTCACTGGGTAAGGACACCGTAAGATTGAACCCAAAGCTAAGCACTTCTCCCATTGCAAGAACTACCAATCTAGTTGGCCAAACCTAACGGATAATTCGAAGAGACTTGCAAAGATAACGAATCATACATAAAATAATTCAGAGAAGATTAAAATATTATTCATAGATAAGCTGGATCATAAACCCACAATTCATCGGTCTCAACAAACACACCGCAAAAATAAGATTACATCGAATAGATCTCCACGAGAGAGGGGGAGAACATTGTATTGAGTTCCAAAAAGAGAGAAGAAGCCTTCTAGCTACTAGCTATGGACCCGTAGGTCTGAAGTAAACTACTCACACTTCATCGGAGGGGCTATGGTGATGATGTAGAAGCCCTCCGTGGTGGATGCCCCCTCGTGGAGCTCCTAACAGGCCCCAAGATGGGATCTCGTGGATACAGGAAGTTGCGGCGGTGGAAATAGGTTTTGGCTCCTGTTCGATCGTTTGGGGTGCGTGAGTATATATAGGAGGAAGGAGTACGCCGGTGGAGCAACAGGGGCCCTTGAGGCGGGGGCGCCCACCCTCGTGACCGCCTCTTTTGTTCCTTGGAGTAGGGTCCAAGTCCCTGGATCACGCTCGTGAGAAAATCACGCCTCGAAGGTTTCATTCCGTTTGGACTCCTTTTGATATTCCGTTTCTTGAAACATCAAATAGGAAAAAGCAGCAATTACAGGCTGGGCCTCCGGTTAATAGGTTAGTCCCAAAAATAATATAAAAGTGGAAAATAAAGCCCAATATAGTCCAAAACAGTAGATAAAGTAGCATGGAGCAATCAAAAATTATAGATACGTTGGAGACGTATCACACAATACTACGTAAAATTACTAGCAAGGAGTTGTAAGTCAGCCTTCAGCAGCGGAGCTTAGTTAGGGACGAACTGAGCCATGGACCAACTAGGTTCTTTGCACTTTTTCCTTTACCTATGCTTTGGAGCTTTGCGGAGCCCATCACATGCAGTTGCCTCCTTTGGGTTGGCCCACTCAGGTCTTTCTTTGAAGCTCCACCACTAGACATTAGTATATGTCCTTATGATGGAGAAAACACCATGATTCACGACGACTTGGAAATCGACCGTCCCCTCCACACCGTCCCTGCTACAACAGAGGGGAGAGAGAGAGGGAGGGAGGGAGGGAGGAAGGGAGAGAGAGAGAGTTCCGGCCTGATCCAACGTCTCCATTCGTGAAGCTCATCGAAGATGTCAAGGGGGAGATGCTCGGTACACTTCTGTACATAGTAGTCGAGGGATTTGTTTTGCTTATAGTATGTTCGGAGTGATGCATAGGTCTGGAGATGCTTACAAGAAGTGTGCCACTAATGACCCACAGGTGTAGGGGATCACAACAGTCTTCGAGGGTAGTATTTCACCCAATTTACTGATTCGACACAAGGGGAACCAAAGAATGTTTATAAGCCTTAGCAGTTGAATTATCAATTCAACCATACCAGGAAAGTTGTTTCTCTGCGGAGAAGTGTTTAGTAGCATAGTAGTTTGATAGTTTTGATAGTAGCGGTAACAATAGCAGTAATAACAGTGACAGTAACAACAATAGCAAAAGTAGTAACTTAGCAAAGACAATATGAGCAAAGCATAGGGTGGATGAGCGATGGACATTTATATTTATGACATTCATCATGCAATTGTCACAACCTAGAGCGATACAAAATAGCTCCAAATCATCAATTCAATGTAGCCATGTATTCCGTATATAGTCATATACATGCTTATAATAACGACTTTTATGACATCTTTTGTCCTACCCTCCGTGGCAGCGGGGACCTTAAGGAAATTTAGGGGTAATTAAGGTCTCCTTTTAATAGAGAACTGGATGAGAGCATTAACACATGGTGAATACGTGACCTCCTCGAATTACAATCATCTCTAGAGAGTGTCCCAATTATTGTCACTTTGGGGTCTACGGTTCAGAACAATAACAAGTGCATATAACTAGCAGATAAGACCAAGAACTCAAATATATTCATAGAAACATAAAGGGTTCATATCTGAAATCATGTCACTCGGGCACTAGTGACAAGCTTGAATCATAGCAAAGTCATAACCACATCAATCTTAGAACATAGTGTATACTAATGATCAAGCTTTAACAAATTGACTTGATTACATGACAAATCCCATCCATCTCCATCACCGTCTAGCAAGCCTATGAAGGAATTACTCAGTCCTGGTGGAGAGCATCATGGAACTGATGATAGAGAAGGGTTGTTGCTGACGATGGCGATGAATCCCCCTCTTCGGAGCCCCGAAGGAACTCGTGATCAGCCATCCCGGTGAAGAACAGGAAGTGGCGGCGGCTTCATATCGTAAAACACGATAGTTCTTTCCCCTGATTTTTTGCTCTGCAACACGGAACGTATAGGACCAGAGATAGGGAAAATGGGGGATCGAGGGGGCCACAAGCTCAGGCGCACCACCTGAGCTTGTGGTTCTGGGGTGGCCTCCCTCCAGTAGATCTTTTTGTCAGTGTTTTCTGTTAGTTCCAAAATAATTCTTCCTAAATTTTCAGCCAATTTTGGGAACTTCTATTTCTGCAAAAAAATAATACCAAGGTAGTTCTGCTCAAAACAGCGTCAGTCCAGATTAGTTCCGTCAAAATCATGCAAATTAGAATCCAAAATAAGAGCAAAAGTATTTAGAAAAGTAGAAACGTTTGAGACGTATCAAGTCCCCCAAGCTTTACCCATTGCTTGTCCTCAAGCAATTCAGTTGACAAATTGAAAGTGATAAAGAAAAGCTTTTACAAACTCTTTTGTTTCCATTGATGTACATAAGCTTAACTAGTAATTAAGTTATCAACAAAGATCACGAACTAACCACGTGAATAATAACACTTAGATCTCACATTTACTCATGGCAATGGCATAATCAACTAGGGAGAAATAACAATATATCTTAAATGTCAACACTTTATCAAAATATCCATCATATCATACAGTTTGGTATCTTTCTAGCCCTTTCTGAAACCGCAAAACATAAATGCAGAGCACCTATGAAGTTCAAGCAGAAACTAAACATTGTAATTGTCAGGACCCCGATTCCAAGTCACATCAATCTAGCCGGTAACACCTCATATCACTTTGCGGCCTCACGCATGGTATTCCCACGGGTGTCGCCTTACCATGGCCCGGGACCGTTTGCACCTTTTGGCTCACGTATATGATAGTGTCGCTAGCATCCATATGACAGAGAACCCGGGCCGACATGGCTAGTCGTGAACCCAAAGCAGCACTAACCCATGGGGACAGGCATACATGAATCACATCGAGCATGTCGGACATCAACGTATGAATCCGGGCTGTAGCACTGGCTAACAGGACTCCGTAACCCGGCTGTAGCAGGCTAGGCAGGACTCGGATGTCACCGCGTGACATTTCCCGAAGGATAGACACAGAACAAAATGAAACACATGTCGGCCAGTCAAGTGTCCAGAGCAGTAGTGTTGGGCTAGCAGGACTCGTGAACCGGCTGTAGCGGACTACTATCACTCGTGAAGCACTAGACTACATTTCCCCATATGAGAGGCTGCCAAGGATAAACAACTAGATTGTCGGATCCCACACATACCAAGCATTTCAAACATACACACAATATGCTCGATATGTGTAAATACAACATGGCATCACAACATAACTCTACGAATCAAGTATTTATTCATTAGGCTCCGAGGAGCGAGATATTACAAACATGGGTCTCATGACCCAACATACAGAGCATACAAGCAACAAGCACAAGCGGAAGCTTAACATGTCTGAGTACAGACAACTATAAATGAAAAAGGCTGGGACGCCTGACTATCTACCAGATCCTGCTGAGGGCACAAGATCGTAGCTGAGGTAACAAGCTAAACGTCGGAGTCCACGCGGAACTACTAGCGAGACTGAAGTCTCTCTGCAAAACATAAAAATAAGCAAACGTGAGTACAAATGTACTCAGCAAGACTTACATCAGAACTAGCTACATATGCATCATTACGAACAAAGGGCGTGGTGGAGTTTGACTGCAGCAAGCCAGCTTTGACTCAGTGGCTATCCTGAACTACGACTGGAAGTAACTCTTTTGAGGTGGCGCACACGAGTCCACATATTCACCATATCAATACACCACTATGGACCCGCTCCCGTCTCCCTACGAGAACGCCATCCATAGTACTCACGCTTATCTTGCGCATTTTAGAGTATCCACTTGCACTAGTCTATGAACTGATATAGGCAACCCAGAAGTCCTTTTCCGCGGACACGGCTATTCGAATAGATCATTTATAACCCTGCAGGGGTGTACTTCTTCACACACGCTCTCACCACTTACCGCCGTTTACACGACATGTACTCGGCAACCTTCAAGCGGAAGCCCAACGTGGGTGTCGGCCACAGCCTACCTAAACACTCAAGTTCCTAGTCCAGGTTTATCGCCTATTCGGGTTCCATCCGCAGGGAGTCCGGCCGAGGTTTCCACTAACGGCCCTGAACGATGTGTGCAGGGTTCCCGCGATACCAAACGGGCATTCGGTACACCGTGCCACGGTGTATCTACCGCATCATAGCCCACCCCTAGGGTCAGCGCTACGCACGGCCTCCTGCACATATCCAACAAACACCAGAAACTAGTTGCAACTCCTGGACAGAGAACAAGGGTGGTTAAGAAGCCAAGAGGGTCCATTCGTTTCGGGCCCAATGCGTGGTAGTAACTCTTTCATGGATCACAAACACAGAACTCAGTTCCTGAGGATGGCTTCAATGAGACAACCCACCATGTACTCCTACATGGCCTCTCACTGCTACCTTTACCAAATCGTGTTCACACAGTTAGCTCACACACAGTAGGACATGTTTACACACCTTCGATTCATTCCCGATGAATCAGACCTGACTCAACTCTAAGCAGTAGCAGGCTTGACAAACAAGCATGAATGAGTAGGCACAACAGGGCTCAAACAACTCCTACTCATGCTAGTGGGTTTCATCTATTTACTGTGGAACGACAGGTCATGCAGAGGATAAAGGGGTTCAGCTACCGCAGCAAGTAACAGATGAATCGTTGTTGTCCTAATGTAGTAAAAGAGAGCAGGAGCGAGAGAGTGGGATTATATCGGAATGAACAAGGGGGATTTTGCTTGCCTGACACTTCTGAAGATAATACAATTCTTCATCGGTGTCATCGAACTCATCGTCGGAACCACGTCTATCGAGAGGGGACAAACATCGGCAACTGGGAAAGAACACAATCAATGCAATGCCACAATATGAGACATGATCATGATATGGCAATATGCTGTGATTTGAGCTAATGCATCTAGCTATGATTTAAATGAAGTTGGTTTGAATACATGATTAAAATTCCAACTCCATATATGATTATTTAAATGCCCTTTATTTGTTTTGTCCGAAACATAGGACAATCATTGTTCAAACATGCATGAAGATGGTACAGATGGATTCCTTGATTTTTTCTGATAATTTTTCATATATAATTTGTTTGATTTGGAGTTACGGATTAAGTTCTATGATTTTTAGAAGTTTAGAGCATTTTCTGAAATTTATAAACCTTTCTGATTTATTTTAATTCCAGAAAATACTTACTGCGTCAGCATTAGGTCATGCTGACCTCAGCAGGTCAACAGGCGGGTCCAGGTCAAACCTGACCAGTGGGGTCCACTGGTCAGTGACTCAGAGCTGGGTTGGGTGGATGACGGGTGGGACTGGTCAACAGCCACGTCAGCAAGGTCAACCCTGACGCGTGGGGCCACTGTGTTGAACTAAAACTAAACATGATTTAAACTGTGTGGTTAAATATGGGCGTGGGGCCCATCTGTCTGTGTCACTAAAGTTAATTAACTAGCCCATTAGGGCTTAATTAAGCTGGCCACGTCGGCGGTTAACGCCGGGGCTAACCCAGGCACGTCGGCGTTCGCCGTTCCGGCGATTCCGGCGACGGGAGCGAGCGGGGCTGATCCCGTTGGAACGGCCGCGACGCAGTGCCTCCAACGGTGGCTGCGGCTGGAGCTGTGGTGGCCGGGGGCGACGACGACGGCGGCCTTGGCGGCGGCCGGAACTCGTGCCAGCGCGGGCGCGGGGCTACGCTTGGCTAGCGAGCGAGCTGAGAGGCTGGGCGGGCTCCTGGGAGCTCCACAAGCCCAGGCCATGCTCGGACGCGAGGTTAGTGACCTACCACGACGGCGGCGACAAATGCGGTGGTGGGAGCTTGCGGGCGGGACGGCGAGGTCAGGTAGCGGACGAGTGCGACCAGGGGAGTAGGGGTAAACGACGACGGAGCTCACTGGGGGTTGATGCGCAGATCGGTGGGCTCGGGGATGGCTCGGAGGTGTCGAATCTGCGGCGGCGATCTCCGGTGCCCGAGGTTGAAGACGAGGGCAAAGGCGGCGTTGTGGAGCGTCCGACGTCGCGCGGCTCGGTGTGGAGGTCGAGGGTGAAGCGGCGGAGCTCTTGATAAGCTCGAGAGGTCGAGGGGGCAGCAGTGGCTGCGTCTACGGCGAGCGGCGGCGACGAGCGTACTCGGGTGCGTGCGAGAGAGAGAACAGAGGATTGGGGAGGAGCTCGAGGGAGTGAGCGAGAGGGACCAGGGGGTGCGTGGCGCTCGGGGGCGACTCCAGGGCGCCAGGGAGGCCAACAGGGAGGCAGGAGGTGGCCACGGGTGGCTGTGCGTGCCGCACACAGCTGCTTCTCCTCCTGGCAGAGGAGGAAGACGACAGGAGCTGCGGTGGTGGGATGGGTTGCCAGAGAGGCCTGGCCAGGTGGGCTACCTACTGGGCCACAGGTAAGGCCAGGTCAGTTCTATCTCTCTCTCTAATATTTCTCTTTTCTATTATTCTGTAATCTTTGTGGTTTTTCTAAAAATACCTAGACCCTTTCAAAAATCATCAAACTGTACATGGCCACTGTATAGAATATATCCAACATGGAACATTTCAGTTTAGGATTATTTGAGCATTTAAAATAATTTATAGTATTTAAATGCCCAAATGCAAATAAATAATGATTTAATTCAAAAATCTAGAATGGCCTAGGAAAATGTGCACCATTTTTGGGAGAGGTTCTAGACCAATTCAAAAATGATGAAGTTTTGTGAAGGGCATTCCGGGTTCATTGAAATGTTTTTCAGTTGAACCTAATATTTTCAGGGGGGGGGGGGGTGCTGGGGGTTTCTGACATCCCCATTTCAAGGTTATTAAATTTAAACATGATGACATGAATGCTTATGCAGAGTCAGGCAAGAACTAAGCTAGGGCTGTGACAACTCACCCCCACTAAACAAGAATCTCGTCCCGAGATTCAAGACGTGAGGTAAGAAGACAGAGGGGACACTAGCTAACACAAACTTGTCGATCCAATTGCCCTTCCCGAAGATGTTGGTTCATTGCTCCAATTGAACTTGACGTCCTGTTTTCGAGATCTTCATCCAACATGATGGCGACAGAAAGAACCTCTATAGGAAACGATCTCCTTGAAGATCGAGCACTCAAGATCAACTCGTGGAATGAGATGTTGAAACATCTCGAGTTGAGACACAAAACACATCGAGGGGGATGGAAGAACAAACGACGGGGTTTGATTGGTGGGCAACAATTCCACGCTTAGAAAGATGGTGGATGGTGTCAAGGTGGCGAGGAAATATTTACCATCATCCCGTAACGGGGCACCTCGAGAAAGGTGACTCGTTGGACTGTTCCCTTAAGTGGCAAAAAAAATTACTTTTGATCCATAGATCATTGGAACTCTTCATACCAGCTTAAGGCAATTTACAATTGATTGATTGAAAGAGCTCGAAGAAATGGCATACTCGGACTAGAATGGATGATGTGGACTACCTTGTTGAAGACAACACAATGGATGATTTTTGCTTATCATCGGAGGTGGAGGGGACCCATGGTAAGTCCACTTTGAAGATGATCCTGTACATCAACTGCTGAGAAGGACATCCCATGGAAAATTGGCACAATGGGGTGCAAGCTGGGAACAACATGCAAATGTTGGGAAGGTTCCAACCATCATATCTGCCTGAGATTCAGATCCGATTGGTAATAGGATACTTCAGACTCAGCATGTCTGAAAAGAAAGTTTGCAACACAATTCGACGAGATGGCGTTGCGAGATTCTCGAGGGATGAACTAAGATAGCAAGCTCCAAAACATGAGCTGGTTCTGCTAAACACATGTGAACACGTTGTCCCAGACAAGCATGACCACACGGTAGACTTATAATAAAACACTACCAAGTTCAGGTGGGAACCATCATTGAGATAACGAAGTCCTGTGCATGTCAGTCCGGGCCCTTCAGGATTAGCACATGAACTTCTTTTCTTTGAACAATTCAATCAATGGCTTGGGGTGCTAGGAATTGCATATGGAATGAAGATGATCAGTCTATCAGACCATAGAATACTTTGCAAAGGCATGACTGACTTGGGATGATTCCAGAGGAAACAAAACAAACCTTTCTCAAATTCATGGCGGCAACTTACACCTAAAGCACATGAATTCGAGGAAGTCACTTCTTCCATCCAAGCATAGGCTTCATGTACGGAACACGAAGGCATTGCTTACAAAGTTTTCAACACTAGGTTGATGTTCGACATGAATCATGGGGGAGACAAAATGCTGCTGATGGGCTCAACAACAACTCATCGAAATTTCCATATCACTGGACTTCCGCCATCATGTGAACACGGTGATAGTATTGGTCAGACCAAAAGATGTAATGGTGTATTCTCGAGGGGTCAACCACGAGTAAGACAACATTACGAACATCGATGGTACGGATTTTATTTGGTGATAGCCAATACTCAAATCAAATTTTGATAAGACAATAGGTTCAACAACTGATTATGAGGACCAATCGATGAAGATACCATCTTTCTTCAACACACACACAAACGCAAAGATATCCCTTCAGAATGAACTAAATTCAGCAAAGCTTTTATCTTCCAACTCTCCAAGTTGTTGTTTAGCTTAACCAACCAGCTCAGGGATATCCAACACGGATTCTTGTAGAAGGGGTGGTTACAAGAAAATCAACTTGGTCACGAACTCAACATAGCGGTCAGGTGACAACCTGGTGATACTTTCGAGAAGATATTTAGAATATCACGAACCACCGATATATTACTAAGCTCGAGAACAATCTAGCTTTTCAGGGCAAGACGATATGATCAATAGAGCGAAGATTTGAATTAATCGTAGCTCATCGATCAAGGAGTGCACCAGGAGAATGGATTAGATAGCACGATTAATCTTAGGATGATGATTTAATAACCAACACGCTAAGAATGAGAATATTGTCCATTAACTACCAAGCAACGAGGTTGCTAGGAGCATAGATTTCACACATCACGATTCACTTGTCGGCATTCCGGTTACAACATCACGGAACCGAGGAATGAATGATGATGGTGAGAAGTATCACTACGTCGAGAATTCATGAGGGTTGGTGCAGTTCTCATGACAATTCTGACATAACGGGGGTAATACTCCGAGGTAGAACAGAACAAAGCTGAATTGACATTTTGATCTGCGGGATACAACTACTTTGAACCAATCCTAGAAATGGATGAGGTACTGGAGTTTGTTTCTCCTAGTCATTCCGGAATAGAATGGCTTGACGGACCACAAGAAAAATAGGCATTGATGAACACGAATGCACAACTACTCCTGACTATCAATTGATGGACGGGGGTCAGAAAACAACTAAAAAGAGCAACTCAAAGGAACATATAACTTTTCGAGTTGTGGAGGCATGGATTAGTATGTTGAGCAATTCAACATTTCTTCCGGATAACCCATACGGAGAAGGTAGAACTGGCAGAGTCACCATATAGGATGGGGAACTCATCGAGAGCACGCTTGTTGTGACCTTTTGGTTCAAAGGAACTCCTGCCAAGGATGGTTCATGGTATGTGAAGAATGAGATACCACGGACCTCGAGGACTATCGCAAAGTTACTAATATCCTAAAGGAACTAGCAAACACTATCAACAGGAGGTAAGTAGGGTGAATCTCGGGTTCAAGAACCCAGGAATACAATACCTACTACTAAATGGCATCACATGATGCTTTCGAGAATAATGGCCAGAATCATCACACTGGGAATACAACGCATGGCTAGATTACTAGATGATCCTCTAAGACACCTATGGTCATAATGATAACTCCAACATATATGTCGAGGCAATAGAATGCCTTAACTCAGCAATTAGTGTGATTAACCTGGCCCAAAGGGACACCGAGAATGGAAAGAAGGGATTTGCAAATGCATCAGACTATTTAGAAACCTGGGATGACTCGGACAGCATAACGGCTGTAAATGCTCAAAATGATTTGAGACATCCTACAAAAATGGTGGCATAACCACTCAACAACATCATATCAAGGTTCCGAGGCCAGCTATGAACACACAGAAGTAGTAGAAACTGAACTGGGGCTTAAAATCAACAATCTTAAAAGTCTATGGATTAGTAACACGTCATCCTAATAGAAAGATGAGAAGGCCTAGTTCTTAATCCCCGTAGAAGAGAACAGGATGACTCTGATCAGAAGGTCATGAGTATAAGGAGTAAAAAGAGCCTTACGTTCCCTTCCACAATCAATTCCCTTACATAACTAAAGCATTTCTAGACACAACTTCGACCAGTTTGGCTTGGTAATCCTCTGAGCAGTCAAAGCTCGATACCAACGCTGTCAGACCCCGATTCCAAGTCACATCGATCTAGCCGGTAACACCTCATATCACTTTGCGCCTCACGCACGGTATTCCCACGGTGTCGCCTTACCATGGCTCGGGACCGTTTAGCCTTTTGGCTCACGATATGATAGTGTCGCTAGCATCCATATGACAGAGAACCCAGGCCGACATGGCTAGTCGTGAACCCAAAGCAGCACTAACCCATGGGGACAGGCATACATGAATCACATCGAGCATGTCGGTCATCAAGGTATGAATCCGGGCTGTAGCACTGGGCTAACAGGACTCCGGTAACCCGGGCTGTAGCAGGCTAGGCAGGACTCCGGATGTCACCGCATGACATTTCCCCTAAGGGACAGACACAGGAACAAAGTGAAACACATGCCGGCCAGTCAAGTGTCCAGAGCAGTAGTGCTGGGCTAGCAGGACTCCGGTGAACCGGGCTTTAGCGGACTACTATCACTCAGGAAGCACTAGACTACATTTCCCCATATGAGAGGCTGCCAAGGATAAACAACTAGATTGTCGGATCCCACACATACCAAGCATTTCAAACATACACACAATATGCTCGATATGTGTAAATACAACATGGCATCACAACATAACTCTACGAATCAAGTATTTATTCATTAGGCTCCGAGGAGCGAGATATTACAAACATGGGTCTCATGACCCAACATACAGAGCATACAAGCAACAAGCACAAGCGGAAGCTTAACATGTCTGAGTACAGACAACTATAAATGAAAAAGGCTGGGAGGCCTGACTATCTACCAGATCCTGCTGAGGGCACAAGATCGTAGCTGAGGTAACAAGCTAAACGTCGGAGTCCACGCGGAACTACTAGCGAGACTGACGTCTCTCTGCAAAACATAAAAATAAGCAAACGTGAGTACAAATGTACTCAGCAAGACTTACATCAGAACTAGCTACAAATGCATCATTACCAACAAAGGGGGTGGTGGAGTTTTACTGCAGCAAGCCAGCTTTGACTCGGCGGCTATCCTGAACTACGACTGCAAGTAACTCTTTTGAGGTGGCGCACACGAGTCCACATATTCACCATATCAATACACCACTATGGACCCGCTCCCGTCTCCCTACGAGAACGCCATCCTTAGTACTCACGCTTATATTGCGCATTTTAGAGTATCCACTTTCACAAGTCTATGAACTGATATAGGCAACCCAGAAGTCCTTTTCCGCGGACACGGCTATTCGAATAGATCATTTATAACCCTGCAGGGGTGTACTTCTTCACACACGCTCTCACCACTTACCGCCGTTTACACGACATGTACTCGGCAACCTTCAAGCGGAAGCCCAACGTGGGTGTCGGCCACAGCCTACCTAAACACTCAAGTTCCTAGTCCAGGTTTATCGCCTATTCGGGTTCCATCCGCAGGGAGTCCGGCCGAGGTTTCCACTAACGGCCCCGAACGATGTGTGCAGGGTTCCCGAGATACCAAATGGGCATTCGGTACACCGTGCCACGGTGTATCTACCGCATCATAGCCCACCCCTAGGGTCAGCGCTACGCACGGCCTCCAACACATACCCTACAAACACCAGAAACTAGTTGCAACTCCTGGACAGAGAACAAGGGTGGTTAAGAAGCCGAGAGGGTCCATTGGTTTCGGGCCCAATGCGTGGTAGTAATTGTTTCATGGATCACAAACACAGAACTCAGTTCCTGAGGACGGCTTCAATGAGACAACCCACCATGTACTCCTACATGGCCTCTCACCGCTACCTTTACCAAATCGTGTTCACACACTTAGCTCACACACAGTAGGACATGTTTACACACCTCCGATTCATTCCCGATGAATCAGACCTGACTCAACTCTAAGCAGTAGCAGGCATGACAAATAAGCATGAATGAGTAGGCACAACAGGGCTCAAACAACTCCAACTCATGCTAGTGGGTTTCATCTATTTACTGTGGAATGACAGGTCATGCAGAGGATAAAGGGGTTCAGCTACCGCAGCAAGTAACAGATGAATCGTTGTTGTCCTAATGCAGTAAAAGAGAGCAGGAGCGAGAGAGTGGGATTATATCGGAATGAACAAGGGGGATTTTGCTTGCCTGACACTTCTGAAGATAATATAGTTCTTCATCGGTGTCATCGAACTCATCGTCGGAACCACGTCTATCGAGAGGGGACAAACATCGGCAACTGGGAAAGAACACAATCAATGCAATGCCACAATATGATGCATGATCATGATATGGCAATATGCTGTGATTTGAGCTAATGCATCTAGCTATGATTTAAATGAAGTTGGTTTGAATACATGATTCAAATTCCAACTCCATATATGATTATTTAAATGCCCTTTATTTGTTTTGTCCAAAACAGAGGACAATCATTGTTCAAACATGCATGAAGATGGTACAGATGGATTCCTTGAATTTTTCTGATAATTTTTCATATATAATTTGTTTGATTTGGAGTTACGGATTAAGTTCTATGAGTTTTAGAAGTTTAGAGCATTTTCTGAAATTTATAAAACTTTCCGATTTATTTTAATTCCAGAAAATACTTACTGCATCAGCATTAGGTCATGCTGACCTCAGCAGGTCAACAGGCGGGTCCAGGTCAAACCTGACCAGTGGGGTCCACTGGTCAGTGACTCAGAGCTGGGTTGGGTGGATGACAGGTGGGACTGGTCAACGGCCACGTCAGCAAGGTCAACCCTGACGCGTGGGGCCACTGTGTTTAACTAAAACTAAACATGATTTAAACTGTGTGGTTAAATATGGGCGTGGGGCCCATCTGTCTGTGTCACTAAAGTTACTTAACTAGCCCATTAGGGCTTAATTAAGACGGCCACGTCGGCGGTTAAAGCCGGGGCTAACCCAGGCACGTCGGCGTTCGCCGTTCCGTCGATTCCGGTGACGGGAGCGAGCGGGGCTGATCCCGTTGGAACGGCCGTGACGCAGTGTGTCCAATGGTGGCTGCGGCTGGAGCTGTGGTGGCCGGGGGCGACGACTACGGCGGCCTTGGCGGCGGCCGGAACTCGGGCCAGCGCGGGCGCGGGGCTACGCTTCGCTAGCGAGCGAGCTGAGAGGCTCGGCGGGCTCCTTGGAGCTCCACAAGCCCAGGCCGTGCTCGGACGCGAGGTCAGTAACCTACCACGTCGGCGGTGACAAACGCGGCGGCGGGAGCTTGCGGGCAGGACGGCGAGGTCAGGTAGCGGACGAGCGCGACCAGGGAGTGGGGGGAAACGACGACGGAGCTCACTGGGGGTCGATGCGCAGATCGGTGGGCTCGGGGACGGCTCGGAGGTTTGGAATCTGCGGCGGCGATCTCCGGTGCCCGAGGTTGAAGACGAGGGCAAAGGCGGCGTTGTGGGGCGTCCGACGTCGCGCGGCTCGGTGTGGAGGTCAAGGGTGAAGCGGCGGAGCTCTTGGTAAGCTCGAGAGGTCGAGGGGGCAGCAGTGGCTGCGTCTACGGCGAGCGGCGGCGACGAGCGTTCTCGGGTGCGTGCGAGAGAGAGAACAGAGGAGGGGGGAGGAGCTCAAGGGAGTGAGCGAGAGGGACCAGGGGGTGCGTGGCACTCGGGGGCGACTCCAGGGCGCCAGGGAGGCCAACAGGGAGGCAGGAGGTGGCCACGGGTGGCTGTGCGTGCCGCACGCAGATGCTTCTCCTCCTTTGCAGAGGAGGAAGACGATAGGAGCTGCGGTGGTGGGCTGGGTTGCCAGAGAGGCCTGGCCAGGTGGGCTGCCTACTAGGCCACAAGTAAGGCCAGGTCAGTTCTCTCTCTCTCTCTCTCTAATATTTCTCTTTTCTATTATTCTGTAATCTTTGTGGTTTTTCTAAAAATACCTAGACCCTTTCAAAAATCACCAAACTGTACATGGCCACTGTATAGAATATATCCAACATGGAACATTTCAGTTTAGGATTATTTGAGCATTTAAAATAATTTATAGTATTTAAATGCCCAAATGCAAATAAATAATGATTTAATTCAAAAATCCAGAATGGCCTAGGAAAATGTGCACCATTTTTGGGAGAGGTTCTAGACCAATTCAAAAATGATGAAGTTTTGTGAAGGGCATTCTGGGTTCATTGAAATGTTTTTCAGTTGAACCTGGTATTTTCAGGGGGGGGGGGTGCTGGGGGTTTCTGACATCCCCATTTCAAGGTTATTAAATTTAAACATGATGACATGAATGCTTATGCAGAGTCAGGCAAGAACTAAGCTAGGGCTGTGACAACTCACCCCCACTAAACAAGAATCTCGTCCCGAGATTCAAGACGTGAGGTAAGAAGACAGAGGGGACACTAGCTAACACAAACTTGTCGATCCAATTGCCCTTCCCGAAGATGTTGGTTCATTGCTCCAATTGAACTCGACGTCCTGTTTTCGAGATCTTCATCCAACATGATGGTGACAGAAAGAAACTCTATAGGAAACGATCTCCTCGAAGATCGAGCACTCAAGATCAACTCGTGGAATGAGATGTTGAAACATCTCGAGTTGAGACACAAAACACATCGAGGGGGATGGAAGAACAAACGACGGGGTTTGATTGGTGGGCAACAATTCCACGCTTAGAAAGATGGTGGATGGTGTCAAGGTTGCGAGGAAATATTTACCATGACCCCGTAACGGGGCACCTTGAGAAAGGTGACTTGTTGGACTGTTCCCTTAAGTGGAAAAAAGAATTACTTTTGATCCATAGATCATTGGAACTCTTCATACCAGCTTAAGGCAATTTACAATTGATTGATTTAAAGAGCTCGAAGAAATGGCATACTCGGACTAGAATGGATGACGTGGACTACCTTGTTGAAGACAACACAATGGATGATTTTTGCTTATCATCGGAGGTGGAGGGGACCCATGGTAAGTCCACTTCGAAGATGATCCTGGACATCAACTGCTGAGAAGGACATCCCATGGAAAATTGGCACAATGGGGTGCAAGCTGGGAACAACATGCAAATGTTGGGAAGGTTCCAACCATCATATCTGCCTGAGATTTAGATCCGATTGGTAATAGGATACTTCAGACTCAGCATGTCTGAAAAGAAAGGTTGCAACATAATTCGATGAGATGGCGTTGCGAGATTCTCGAGGGATGAACTAAGATAGCAAGATCCAAAACATGAGCTGGTTCTGCTAAACACATGTGAACACGTTGTCCCAAACAAGCATGACCACACGGTAGACTTATAATAAAACACTACCAAGTTCAGGTGGGAACCATCATTGAGATAAAGAAGTCTTGTGCATGTCCGTCCGGGCCCTTCAGGATTAGCGCATGAACTTCTTTTCTTTGAACAATTCAATCAGTGGCTTGGGGTGCTAGGAATTGCATATGGAATGAAGATGATCAGTCTATCAGACCATAGAATACTTTGCAAAGGCATGACTGACTTGGGATGATTCCAGAGGAAACAAAACAAACCTTTCTGAAATTCATGGCGGCAACTTACACCTAAAGAACATAAATTCGAGGAAGTCACTTCTTCCATCCAAGCATAGGCTTCATGAACGGAACACGAAGGCATTGCTTACAAAGTTTTCAACACTAGGTTGATGTTCGACATGAATCATTGGGGAGACAAAATGCTGCTGATGGGCTCAACAACAACTCATCGGAATTTCCATATCACTGGACTTCCGCCATCATGTGAACACGGTGATAGTATTGGTCAGACCAAAAGATGTAATGGTGTATGCTTGAGGGGTCAACCACGAGTAAGACAACATTACGAACATCGATGGTACTGATTTGATTTGGTGATAGCCCATACTCAAATCAAAGTTTGATAAGACAATAGGTTCAACAACTGATTATGAGGACCAATCGATGAAGATATCATCTTTCTTCAACACACACACAAACGCAAAGATATCCCTTCAGAATGAACTAAATTCAGCAAAGCTTTTATCTTCCAACTCTCCAAGTTTTTGTTTAGCTTAACCAACCAGCTCAGGGATATCCAACACGGATTCTTGGAGAAGGGGTGGTTACAAGAAAATCAACTTGGTCACGAACTCAACATAGCGGTCAGGTGACAACCTGGTGATACTTCCGAGAAGATATTCAGAATATCACGAACCACCGATATATTACTAAGCTTGAGAACAATCTTGCTTTTCAGGGCAAGATGATATCATCAATAGAGCGAAGATTTGAATTAATCCTAGCTCATCGATCAAGGAGTGCACCAGGAGAATGGATTAGATAGCACGATTAATCTTAGGATGATGATTTAATAACCAACACGCTAAGAATGAGAATATTGTCCATTAACTACCAAGCAACGAGGTTGCTAGGAGTATAGATTTCACACATCACGATTCACTTGTCGGCATTCCGGTTACAACATCACGGAACCGAGGAATGAATGATGATGGTGAGAAGTATCATTACGTCGAGAATTCATGAGAGTTGGTGCAGTTCTAATGACAATTCTGACATAAAGGGGGTAATACTCCGAGATAGAATAGAACAAAGCTGAATTAACATTTTGATCTGCTGGATACAACTACTTTGACCCAACACTAGAAATGGATGAGGTACTCGAGTTTGTTTCTCCTAGTCATTCCGGAATAGAATGGCTTGACGGACCACAAGAAAAATAGGCATTGATGAACACGAATGCACAACTACTCCTGACTATCAATTGATAGACGGGGGTCAGAAAACAACTAAAAAGAGCAACTCAAAGGAACATATAACTTTTCGAGTTGTGGAGGCATGGATTAGTATGTTGAGCAATTCAACATTTCTTCCGGATAACCCATACGGAGAAGGTAGAACTGGCAGAGTCACCATATAGGATGGGGAACTCATCGAGAGCACTCTTGTTGTGACCTTTTGGTTCAAAGGAACTCCTGCCAAGGATGGTTCATGGTATGTGAAGAATGAGATACCACGGACCTCGAGGACTATCGCAAAGTTACTAATATCCTAAAGGAACTAGCAAACACTATCAACAGGAGGTAAGTAGGGTGAATCTCGAGTTCAAGAACCCAGGAATACAATACCTACTACTAAATGGCATCACAGGATGCTTTCGAGAATAATGGCCAGAATCATCACACTGGGAATACAACGCATGGCTAGATTACTAGATGATCCTCTAAGACACCTATGGTCATAATAATAACTCCAACATATATGTCGAGGCAATAGAATGCCTTAACTCAGCAATTAGTGTGATTAACCTGGCCCAAAGGGACATCGAGAATGGAAAGAAGGGATTTGCAAATGCATCAGACTATTTAGAAACCTGGGATGACTCGGACAGCATAACGGCTGTAAATGCTCAAAATGATTTGAGACATCCTGCAAAAATGGTGGCATAACCACTCAACAACATCATATCAAGGTTCCGAGGCCAGCTATGAACACACGGAAGTAGTAGAAACTGAACTGGGGATTAAAATCAACAATCTTAAAAGTCTATGGATTAGTAACACGTCATCCTAATAGAAAGATGAGAAGGCCTAGTTCTTAATCCCCGTAGAAGACAAGAGGATGACTCAAATCAGAAGGTCATGAGTATAAGGAGTAAAAAGAACCTTACGTTCCCTTCCACAATCAATTCCCTTACATAACTAAAGCATTTCTAGACACAACTTCGACCAGTTTGGCTTGGTAATCCTACAGGCTGTCAGACTCTGATACCAACGCTGTCAGGACCCCGATTCCAAGTCACATCGATCTAGCCGGTAACACCTCATATCACTTTGCGGCCTCACGCACGGTATTCCCACGGGTGTCGCCTTACCATGGCCCGGGACCGTTTGCGCCTTTTGGCTCACGGGTGTCGCTAGCATCCATATGACAGAGAACCCGGGCCGCCATGGCTAGTCGTGAACCCATAGCGGCACCAACCCATGGGGACAGGCATACATGAATCACATCGAGCATGTCGGTCATCAACGTATGAATCCGGGCTGTAGCACTTGGCTAACAGGACTCCGGTAACCCGGGCTGTAGCAGGCTAGGCAGACTCGGATGTCACCGCGTGACATTTCCCGAAGGACGAGACACAGAATGAAGTGAAACACATGCCGGCCAGTCAAGTGTCCAGAGCAGTAGTGCTGGGCTAGCAGGACTCCGGTGAACCGGGCTTTAGTGGACTACTATCGCTCAGGAACGACTAGACCACATTTCCCCATATGAGAGGCTGCCAAGGATAAACAACTAGATTGTCGGATCCCACACATACCAAGCATTTCAAACATACACACAATATGCTCGATATGTGTAAATACAACATGGCATCACAACATAACTCTACGACTCAAGTATTTATTCATTAGGCTCCGAGGAGCGAGATATTACAAACATGGGTCTCATGACCCAACATACAGAGCATACAAGCAACAAGAACAAGCGGAAGCTTAACATGTCTGAGTACAGACAACTATAAATGAAAAAGGCCGAGAAGCCTGACTATCTACCAGATCCTGCTGAGGGCACAAGATCGTAGCTGAGGTAACAAAATAAACGTCGGAGTCCACGCGGAACTACTAGCGAGACTGACGTTTCTCTGCAAAACATAAAAATAAGCAAACGTGAGTACAAATGTACTCAGCAAGACTTACATCAGAACTAGCTACATAAGAATCATTACCAACAAAGGGGGTGGTGGAGTTTGACTGTAGCAAGCCAGCTTTGACTCGGTGGCTATCCTGAACTACCACTGCAAGTAACTCTTTTGAGGTGGCGCACACGAGTCCACATATTCACCATATCAAAACACCACTATGGACCCGCTCCCGTCTCCCTACGAGAACGCCATCCATAGCACTCACGCTTATCTTGCGCATTTTAGAGTATCCACTTTCACTTGTCTATGAACTGATATAGGCAACCCAGAAGTCCTTTTCCGCGGACACGGCTATTTGAATAGATCATTTATAACCCAGAAGGGGTGTACTTCTGCACACACGCTCTCACCACTTACCGCCGTTTACACGACATGTACTCGGCAACCTTCAAGCGGAAGCCCAACGCAGGGAGTCCGTCCGAGGTTTCCACTAACGGCCCCGAACGATGTGTGCAGGGTTCCCGAGATACCAAACGGGCATTCGGTACACCGTGCCACGGTGTATCTACCGCATCATAGCCCACCCCTAGGGTCAGCGCTACGCACGGCCTCCAACACATATCCTACAAACACCAGAAACTAGTTGCAACTCCTGGACAGAGAACAAGGGTGGTTAAGAAGCCGAGAGGGTCCATTGGTTTCGGGCCCAATGCGTGGTAGTAATTGTTTCATGGATCACAAACACAGAACTCAGTTCCTGAGGACGGCTTCAATGAGACAACCCACCATGTACTCCTACATGGCCTCTCACCGCTACCTTTACCAAATCGTGTTCACACACTTACCTCACACACAGTAGGACATGTTTACACACCTCCGATTCATTCCCGATGAATCAGACCTGACTCAACTCTAAGCAGTAGCAGGCATGACAAACAAGCATGAATGAGTAGGCACAACAAGGCTCAAACAACTCCTACTCATGCTAGTGGGTTTCATCTATTTACTGTGGAATGACAGGTCATGCAGAGGATAAAGGGGTTCAGCTACCGCAGTAAGTAAGAGATGAATCGTTGTTGTCCTAATGTAGTAAAAGAGAGCAGGAACGAGAGAGTGGGATTATATCGGAATGAACAAGGGGCTTTTTGCTTGCCTGGAACTTCTGAAGATAATATAGTTCTTCATCGGTGTCATCGAACTCATCGTCAGAACCACGTCTATCGAGAGGGGACAAACACCGGCAACTGAGAAAGAACACAATCAATGCAATGCCACAATATGATGCATGATCATGACATGGCAATATGCTGTGATTTGAGCTAATGCATCTAGTTATGATTTAAATGAAGTTGGTTTGAATACATGATTCAAATTCCAACTCCATATATGATTATTTAAATGCCCTTTATTTGTTTTTTCCAAAACTGAGGACAATCATTGTTCAAACATGCATGAAGATGGTATAGATGGATTCCTTGAATTTTTATGATAATTTTTCATATATAATTTGTTTGATTTGGAGTTACGGATTAAGTTCTATGATTTTTAGAAGTTTAGAGCATTTTCTGAAATTTATAAACCTTCCTGATTTATTTTAATTCCAGAAATTACTTACTGCATCAGCATTAGGTCATGCTGACCTCAGCAGGTCAACAAAGGGTCCAGTCAAACCTGACCAGGGGGTCCACCGTCGCTGACTCGAGCTGGGTTGGGTGGATGACAGTGGGACTAGTCAACGGCCACGTCAGCAAGGTCAACCCTGACGCGTGGGGCCACTGTGTTTAACTAAAACTAAACATGATTTAAACAGTGTGGTTAAATATGGGCGTGGGGCCCATCTGTGTGTGTCACTAAAGTTAATTAACTAGCCCATTAGGGCTTAATTAAGCCGGCCACGTCGGCGGTTAACGCCGGGGCTAACCCAGGCACGTCGGCGTTCACCGTTCCGGCGATTCCGGCGACGGGAGCGAGCGGGGCTGATCCCGTTGGAACGGCCGTGACGCGGTGCATCCAATGGTGGCTGCGGCTGGAGCTGTGGTGGCCGGGGGCGACGACTACAGCGGCCTTGGCGGCGGCCGGAACTCGGGCCAGCGTGGGCGCGGGGCTACGCTTGACTAGCGAGCGAGCTGAGAGGCTGGGCGGGCTCCTGGGAGCTCCACAAGCCCAAGCCGTGCTCGGACGCGAGGTCAGTGACCTACCACGATGGCGGCGACAAACGCGGCGGCGGGAGCTTGCGGACAGGACGGCGAGGTCAGGTAGCGGACGAGCGCGACCAGGGGAGTAGGGGGAAACGACGACGGAGCTCACTGGGGGTCGATGCGCAGATCGGTGGGCTCGGGGACGGCTCGAAGGTGTCGAATCTGCGGAGGCGATCTCCGGTGCCCGAGGTTGAAGACGAGGGCAAAGGCAGCGTTGTGGGGCGTCCGACGTCGCGCGGCTCTGTGTGGCGGTCGAGGGTGAAGCGGCGGAGCTCTTGGTAAGCTCGAGAGGTCGAGGGGGCAACAGTGGCTGCGCTGCGTCTCTGAAGGGCGGCGACGAGCGTACTCGGGTGCGTGCGAGAGAGAGAACAGAGGAGGGGGAGGAGCTTGAGGGAGTGAGCGAGAGGGACCAGGGGGTGCGTGGCGCTCGGGGGCGACTCCAGGGCGCCATTGAGGCCAACAGGGAGGCAGGAGGTGGCCACGGGTGGCTGTGCGTGCCGCACGCAGCTGCTTCTCCTCCTGGCAGAGGAGGAAGACGACAGGAGCTGTGGTGGTGGGCTGGGTTGCCAGAGAGGCCTGGCCAGGTGGGCTGCCTACTGGGCCAAAGGTAAGGCCAGGTCAGTTCTCTCTCTCTCTCTCTCTCTCTCTAATATTTCTCTTTTCTATTATTCTGTAATCTTTGTGGTTTTTCTAAAAACACCTAGACCCTTTCAAAAATCACCAAACTGTACGTGGCCACTGTATAGAATATATCCAACATGGAACATTTCAGTTTAGGATTATTTCAGCATTTAAAATATTTTATAGTATTTAAATGCCCAAATGCAAATAAATAATGATTTAATTCAAAAATCCGGAATGGCCTAGGAAAATGTGCACCATTTTTGGGAGAGGTTCTAGACCAATTCAAAAATGATGAACTTTTGTGAAGGGCATTCTTGGTTCATTAAAATGTTTTTCAGTTGAACCTGGTATTTTCGGGGGGAGGTGTTTGGGGTTTCTGACATCCCCATTTCAAGGTTAGTAAATTTAAACATGATGACATGAATGCTTATGTAGAGTCAGGCAAGGACTAAGCTAGGGCTGTGACAGTAATTCAGAGTAGCAAAGATCCAGTCATGCTCACAATCAACATTAACTAGATTCAATGTGTTTTAAATTCAAAATAACAATTGTGCTCTCAAGGTGAGTACTTAAACGAGAAGGTGATGACTCAACAATAAAAGTAAATAACATGAAAGTAAATAGAAAGACCATTCGCAGAGGGAGGCAGGGATTTGCAGCGGTGCCAGAGCTCAGAGCTTAAAACAGATATAAATACATTTTGAGTGGTGTGCTTTCTCTGTCGACGTCACGACAAAGGATTTCAACATCTTTCATGCTAAACACATTGCTGGCGATTCCCATGCAGAAAGGAAAATATTTACCCCCCCCCCCCACAACCATACAAACACAATCCATGGCTAGCCAAATCGACGGGTGCCCTCCAAACAATCAACTTTCGAAGGGGAGTTTTTTTTAATATATCTTTCTTTGTTTTTCGTTTTATGGGACCGGGTATCCCAATTACCAGCCTCTCTCGTGCAAGACGAGTGAATAAACTGTCATCGTGAGAATAACTCTCTTAGCATGGAAGATATTGACTGCCCATCACACCATGAGCGGTATGGGCACAAAAAACAGATATTTTTTTCAATGATTAGACATTGCATATGCAAATTTACTGGAAATGACAGCGTAATACCGTATATAGGTAGGTTGTTAGGGAACGTAGCAGAAATTCAAAATTTTCTACGCATCACCAAGATCAATCTATGGAGATTCTAGCAACAAGAGAGGGAGAGGATGAGCATCTTCATACCCTTGAAGATCGCTAAGCGGAAGCGTTACAAGAACGCGGATGATGGAGTCGTACTCGCGGCGATTCAAATCGCGGAAGATCCGATCTAGCGCCGAACGGACGGCGCCTCCGTGTTCAACACACGTACAGCCCGGGGACGTCTCCTCCTTCTTGATCCAGCAAGGGGAGAGGAGAAGTTGAGGGAGAACTCCAACAGCACGACGACGTGGTGGTGGTGGAGCTCGTGGTTCTCTAGTAGGGCTTCGCCAAGCACTACGGAGGAGGAGGAGATGTATGAGGAGGGAGGGCCTGCACCAGGGGAAGAGGTGCGGCTGCCCTCCCACCCCTCCACTATATATAGGGGCAAGGGGAGAGGGGGAGGCGCCCTAGGGTTTCCCCTAGGGGCGGTGGCCAAGCAGATTGGATCTCCCTAGGGAAAATCCTAGGGAGACTTGCCCCCCAAGCCAAGCAGGTGGCGGATTGCCTCCCAAGCCGGGTGGAGGCGCCCCACCTCCCCAAATAAAGTGGGAAAGGGTGTGGGGGGCGCACCACCCCTTAGTGGGATGGTTTGCCCCTTCCCCTTTGGCCCATGAGGCCCTCCAACACTTTCCGGGGCTCCCGAAACACCTTTTGGTCATGCTAGCCATAGCCTGGTACCCCCGGAACACTTACGGACTCCAATACCCTTCGTCCAATATATCAATCTTTACCGCCGGACCATTCCGGAACTCCTCGTGACGTCCGGGATCATATCAGGGACTCCGAACTATCTTCGGTAACCACATACTATTTCCCATAACAACTCCAGTGTCACCGAACCTTAAGTGTGTAGACCCTACGGGTTCGGGAACCATGCATACATGACCGAGACGTTCTCCGGCCAATAACCAGCAGCAGGATCTGGATACCCATGTTGGCTCCCACATGTTCCACGATGATCTCATTGGATGAACCACGATGTCGGGGATTCAATCAATCCTGTATACAATTCCCTTTGTCCATCGGTATGTTACTTGCCCGAGATTCGATCGTCGGTATCCCCATACCTCGTTCAATCTCGTTACCGGCAAGTCACTTTACTCGTTCCGTAATGCATGATCCCGTGACTAACTACTTAGTCACATTGAGCTCATTATGATGATGCATTACCGAGTGGGCCTAGAGATACCTCTCCGTCATACGGAGTGACAAATCCCAATCTCGATTCGTGCCAACCCAACAGATACTTTCGGAGATACCCATAGTGCACCTTTATAGCCACCCAGTTATGTTGTGACGTTTGGTACACCCAAAGCATTCCTACGGTATCCGGGAGTTGCACAATCTCATGGTATAAGGAAATGATACTTGACATTAGAAAAGCTCTTAGCAAACAAACTACACGATCTTGTGCTAGCTTAGGATTGGGTCTTGTCCATCACATCATTCTCCTAATGATGTGACCCCGTTATCAATGACATCCTATGTCCATGGTCAGGAAACCATAACCATCTATTGATCAACGAGCTAGTCAACTAGAGGCTCACTAGGGACATGTTGTGGTATATGTATTCATACATGTTTTACGGTTTCCAGTTAATACAATTATAGCATGAACAATAGACAATTATCATGAACAAGGAAATATAATAATAACGATTTTATTATTGCCTCTAGGGCATATTTCCAACAGTCTCCCACTTGCACTAGAGTCAATAATCTAGTTCACATCACTATGTGATTGTAATGAATCCAACACCCATTGGGTTTGATCATATCTCGCTTGTGAGAGAGGTTATTAGTCAACGGATCTGAACCTTTCAGATCCTTGTGCCTTTACAAATCTCTATGTCATCTTGTAGATGCAGCTACCACGCGCTATTTGGAGATATTCCAAATAACTGCTCTACTATACGAATTCGGCCTACTACTCAGAGTCATCCAGATTAGTATCAAAGTCTGCATCGACGTAACCCTTTACGACGAACTCTTTTACCACCTCCATAATCGAGAAAATTCCTTAGTCCACTAGTTACTAAGGATAACTTTGACCGCTGTCCTGTGATCCATTCCTGGATCACTCTTGTACCCCTTGACTGACTCATGGCAAGGCACACTTCAGGTGCGGTACACATCATAGCATACTGTAGAGCCTACGTCTAAAGCATAGGGGACGACCTTCGTCCTTTCACTCTCTTCTGCCATGGTCAGGTCTTGAGTCTTACTCAATACTCACACCTTATAACACAGCCAAGAACTCCTTCTTTCTCGATCTATTTTGAACTCCTTCAAAATCTTGTCACGGTATGTGTTCATTTGAAAGTACTATTAAGCGTTTTGATCTATCCTTATAGATCTTGATGCTCAATGTTCAAGTAGCTCAATCCAGGTTTTCCATTGAAAAACATTTTTCAAATAACCCTATATGCTTTCCATAAATTCTACATCATTTCTGATCAACAATATGTTAACAACATATACTCATCAGAAATTCTATAGTGCTCCCACTCACTTATTTGGAAATACAAGTTTCTCATAAACTTTGTATAAACCCAAAATCTTTGATCATCTCATCAAAGCGTATTTTCCAACTCCGAGATGCTTACTCCAGTCCTTAGAAGGATCGCTGGAGCTTTGCTTACTTGTTAGCATCTTTTAGGATTGACAAAACCATCTGGTTGTATCACCTACAACCTTTCCTCAAGAAAATTGTCGAGGAAACAATGTTTTGACATCCTATCTGCAAGATTTCATAAATGATGCAGTAACTGCTAATATAATTCCAACAGACTCTTAGCATCGCTACGAGTGAGAAAATCTCATCGTAGTCAACTCCTAGAACTTGTCGGAAAACATCTTAACGACAAGTCGAGCTTTCTTAATGGTGACATTTACCATCATTGTTCGTCTTTGTTTTAAAATCCATCTGTACTCAACAGCCTTACGACCATCAAGTAGTTCTTCCAAAGTCTATACTTTGTTTTTCATACATGGATCCTCTCTTAGATTTTATGGCCTCGAGCCATTCGTCGGAATCTAGGCCCACCATCGCTTCTCCATAGCTCGTAGGTTCATTATTGTCTAGCAACATGACTTCCAAGATAGGATTACCGTACCACCATGAAGTAGTACACATCCTTGTAGACCTACGAGGTTTGGTAGTGACTTGATCTGAAGTTTCATGATCACTATCATCACCTTCCACTTCAATTGGTGTAGGCGCCACAGGAACAACTTCCTGTGCCCTGCTGCACACTAGTTGAAGTGACGACTCAGTAACCTCATCAAGTCTCCACCATCCTCCCACTCAATTCTTTCGAGAGAAACTTTTCCTCGAGAAAGGACCCGTTTCTAGAAACAATCACTTTTGCTTCCGGGTCTGAAATAGGAGGTATACCCAACTGTTTTGGGTGTCCTATGAAGATGCATTTATCCGCTTTGGTTTCGAGCTTATCAGGCAAAACTTTTTAGATAAGCGTCGCAGCCCCAAACTTTTAAGAAGCAACAACTTAGGTTTCTCTAAACCATAGTTCATACGGTGTCATCTCAATGGAATTACGTGGTGCCCTATTTAAAGTGAATGCAGTTGTCTCTAATGCCTAACCCATAAACGATAGTGGTAATTCGATAAGAGACATCATGGTATGCACCATATCCAATAGGGTGCAGTTATGATGTTTCGACACACCATCACACTATGGTGTTCTAGGCGGTATTATTCGTGAAACAATTTCCACAATGTCTTAATTGTGTAGCAAACTCGTAACTCAGATATTTATCTCTATGATCACATCATAGACATCTTATCCTCCTGTCACGATGATCTTCTACTTCACTCTGAAATTACTTGAACCTTTCAATAATTCAGACTTATGTTTCATCAAGTAAATATACTTAGCATCTACTCAAATCATCTGTGAAGTAAGAACAGAACGATATCCATCAGATGCCTCAAAGACTCATTGGACTGCACACATCAAAATGTATTACTTCCAACAAGTTGCTTTCTTGTTCCATCTCATTGAAAACGAGGACTTTCAGTCATCTTGCCCATGTGGTATGATTTGCATGTCTCAAGTGATTCAATATCAAGTGAGTCCAAACGATCCATCTGTTGGGGAACGTACTAATTTCAAAAAAAAAATACCTACGCACACGCAAGATCATGGTGATGCATAGCAACGAGAGGGGAGAGTGTTGTCCACGTACCCTCGTAGACCGAAAGCGGAAGCATTATGACAACGCGTTGATGTAGTCGTACGTCTTCACGATCCGACCGATCCAAGTACCGAACGTACGGCACCTCCGAGTTCAGCACACATTCAGCTCGATGACGATCTCCGGACTCCGATCCAGCAAAGTGTCGGGGATGAGTTCCGTCAGCACGACGACGTGGTGACGATCTTGATGTTCTACCGTCACAGGGCTTCGCCTAAGCACCGCTACAATATTATCGAGGTGGACTATGGTGGAGGGGGGCACAGAACATGGCTAAGGAACGATCACGAATATCAACTTGTGTGTCTATGGGGTGCCCCCTACCCCCGAATATAAAGGAGTGGAGGAGGGGGAGGGCCGGCCCTCTCTATGGCGCGCCCTAGGGGAGTCCTACTCCCACCGGGAGTAGGATTCCCCCTTTCCTAGTAGAACTAGGACCCTTCCAAGTAGTAGGAGTAGGAGGGAAGGAAAGGGAAGGGAAAAGGAGAAGGAAGGAAGGGGGCGCCCCCCTTCCCTAGTCCAATTCGGACCAGACCAAGGGGAGGGGTGCGGCCACCCTTGAGGCCCTTTTCCTTCTTTCTCGTATGGCCCAATAAGGCCCAATACGTATTCCCGTAACTCTTTGGTACTCCGAAAAATACCCGAATCATTCGGAACCTTTCCGATGTCCTAATATAGTCGTCCAATATATCGATCTTTACGTCTCGACCATTTCGAGACTCCTTGTCATGTCCCCGATCTCATCCGGGACTCCGAACTCCTTCGGTACATCAAAACTCATAAACTCGTAATATAACTGTCATCGAAACCTTAAGCGTGCGGACCGTACGGGTTCGAGAACTATGTATACATGACCGAGACACGTCTCTGGTCAATAACCAATAGCAGAACCTGGATGCTCATATTGGCTCCCACATATTCTACGAAGATCTTTAACGGTCAAACCGCATAACAACATACGTTGTTCCCTTTGTCATCGGTATGTTACTTGCCCGAGGTTCTATCGTTGGTATCTTAATACCTAGTTCAATCTCCTTACCGGCAAGTCTCTTTACTCGTTCCGTAATACATCATCCTGCAACTAACTCATTAGTTGCAATGCTTGCAAGGCTCAAGTGATGTGCATTACCGAGAGGGCCCAGAGATACCTCTCCGACAATCGGAGTGACAAATCCTAATCTCGAAATACGCCAACACAACATGTACCTTCGGAGACACCTGTAGAGCTCCTTTATAATCACCCAGTTACGTTGTGACGTTTGGTAGCACACAAAGTGTTCCTCCGGTAAACGGGAGTTGTATAATCTCATAGTCATAGGAACATGTATAAGTCATGAATAAAGCAATAGCAACATACTAAATGATCAAGTGCTAAGCTAACGGAATGGGTCAAGTCAATCACATCATTCTCCTAATGATGTGACCCCGTTAATCAAATGACAACTCTTTTGTCCATGGCTAGGAAACATAACCATCTTTGATAAACGAGCTAGTCAAGTAGAGGCATACTAGTGACACTATGTCTGTCTATGTATTCACACATGTATTATGTTTCCAGTTAATACAATTCTAGCATGAATAATAAACATTTATCATGATATAAGGAAATAAATAATAACTTTATTATTGCCTCTAGGGCATATTTCCTTCAGTCTCCCACTTGCACTAGAGTCAATAATCTAGTTCACATCGCCATGTGATTTAACACCAATATTCATATGTGTATATGATTAACACCCATAGTTCACATCATCATGTGACCAACACCCAAAGGGTTTACTAGAGTCAATAATCTAGTTCACGTCGCTATGTGATTAACACCCAAAGAGTACTAAGGTGTGATCATGTTTTGCTCGTGAGAGAAGCTTAGTCAACGGGTCTGTCATATTCAGAGCCGTATGTATTTTACAAATATTCTATGTCTACAATGCTCTGCACGGAGCTACTATAATTGCTCCCACTTTCAATATGTATCCAGATTAAGACTTAGAGTCATCTGGATCGGTGTAAAAAGCTTGCATCGATGTAACTCTTTACGACGGGCTCTTTTATCACCTCCATAATCGAGAAATATTTCCTTAGTCCTCACTAAGGATGTTCTTGACCAATGTCCAGTGATCTACTCCTAGACCACTATTGTACTCCTCTGCCAAATTCAGAGCAAGGTATACAATAGGTCTGGTACATAGCATAGCATACTTTATAGAACCTATGACTGAGTCATAGGGAATGACTTTCATTCTATTTTCTATTTTTTTCCGTGGTCGGGATTTGAGTCTTACTCAATTTCACACCTTCGCAACACAGGCAAGAACTTTTCTTTGAGTGTTCCATTTTGAACTACTTCAAAATCTTGACAAGGTATGTACTTATTGAAAAACTTATCAAGCGTCTTGATCTATCTCAATAGATCTTGATGCTCAATATGTAAGTAGCTTTTCTGAGGTCTTTATTTTAAAGAACTCCTTTCAAATACTCCTTTATGCTTTCCAGAAAAATTCTACATCATTTCTGATTAACAATATGTTACTCACATATATTTATCAGAAAGGCGGTAGTGCTCCCACTTACTTTATTGTAAATACAGGCTTCACCGCAAGTCTGTATAAAACTATATGCTTTGATCAACTCATCAAAGCGTATATTCCAACTCTGAGATGCTTTCACCAGTCCATAGATGGATTGCTGGAGTTTGCACAATTTGTTAGCACCTTTAGGATTGACAAAACCTTCTGGTTGCATCATATACAACTCTTTTTTAATAAATCCATTAAAGAATGCAGTTTTGACATCCTTTTGCCAGATTTCATAAAATGTGGCAATTGCTAACATGATTCAGACAGACTTAAGCATCGCTACAGTTGAGAAAATCTCATTGTAGTCAACACCTTGAACTTGTCGAGAACCTTTTTGCGACAAGTCGAGCTTTGTAGATAGTAACACTACTATCAGCATCTATCTTCCTCTTGAAGATCCATTTATACAATATGGCTTGCCGATCATCGGGCAACTCCACCAAAGTCCACACTTTGTTCTCATACATGGATCCCATCTCAGATTTCATGGCCTCAAGCCATTTCGCGGAATCTGGGCTCATCATCGCTTCCTCATAGTTCGTAGGTTCATCATGGTCTAGTAACATGACTTCCAGAACAGGATTACCGTACCACTCAGTGCGGACTGTACTTTGGAAGACCTACGAGGTTTTGTAGTAACTTGATCTGAAGTTTCATGATCATCATCATTAGCTTCCTCACTAATTGGTGTAGGAATCACTGGAACTGATTTCTGTGATGAACTACTTTACAATTCGGGAGAAGGTACAAATTACCTTATCAAGCTCTACTTTCCTCCCACTCACTTCTTTCGAGAGAAACTCCTTCTCTAGAAAGGATCCATTCTTGGAAACGAATGTTTTGCCTTCAGATCTGTGATAGAAGGTGTACCCAACAATTTCCTTTGGGTATTCTATGAAGACGCACTTCTCCGATTTGGGTTCGAGCTCATCAGGTTGAAATTTTTTCACATAAGCATCGCAATCCCAAACTTTAAGAAACGACAACTTTGGTTTCTTGCCAAACCACAGTTCATATTGTGTCGTCTCAACGGACTTAGATGGTGCCCCTTTTTAACGTGAATGCGGCCGTCTCTAAAGCATAACCCCAAAACGATAGCGGTAAATCAGTAAGAGACATCATAGATCGCACCATATCTAGTAAAGTACGATTACGACGTTCGGACACACCATTTCGTTGTGGTGTTCCGGGTGGGGTGAGCTGTGAAACTATTCCACATTGTTTTAATTGAAGACCAAACTCGTAAGTCGAATATTCATCTCTACGATCAGATCGCAGAAACTTTATTTTCTTGTTATGATGATTTTCCACTTCACTCTGAAATTCTTTGAACCTTTCAACTATTTCAGACTTATGTTTCATCAAGTAGATATACCCATATCTGCTCAAATCATCTGTGAAGGTCAGAAAATAACGATACCTGCCACGAGCCTTAATACTCATTGGTCTGCATACATTAGTATGTATTATTTCCAACAAGTTTGTTGCTCGTTCCATTGTTCCAAAGAACGGAGTTTTAGTCATCTTGCCCAAAAGGCACGGTTCGCAAGCATCAAATGATTCATAACCAAGTGATTCCGAAAATCCATCTTTATGGAGTTTCTTCATGCGCTTTACACCGATATGACCCAAATGGCAGTGCCACAAATAAGTTGCACTATCATTATTAACTTTGCATCTTTTGGCATCAATATTATGAATATGTGTATCACTATGATCAAGATTCAATAAACCATCACCATTGGGTGTATGACCATAGAAGGTTTTATTCATGTAAACAGAATAACAATTTATTCTCTACCTTATATGAATAATCGTATCGCAATAAACATGATCTTATCATATTTATAATCGAGATCCAACAAACTATTTTCATTGGGTGTATGACCATTTGAAGGTTTTATTCATGTAAACAGAACAACAATTATTCTCTGACTTTAAATGAATAACCATATTGCAATAAACATGATCAAATCATATTCATGCTCAACGCAAACACCAAATAACATTTATTTAGGTTTAACACTAATCCCGAAAGTATAGGGAGTATGCGATGCTGATCATATCAATCTTGGAACTACTTCCAACACTCATCGTCACTTCCCCTTCAACTAGTCTCTGTTTATTCTGTAACTCCTGTTTCGAGTTACTAATCTTAGCAACCGAACAAGTATCAAATACTCAGGGGCTACTATAAACACTAGTAAGGTACACATCAATAACCTGTATATCAAATATACTCTTGTTCACTTTTCCATCCTTCTTATCCACCAAATATTCAGGGCATTTACGCTTCCAGTGACCATTTCCTTTGAAGTGTAAGCACTCAGTTTCAGGCTTTGGTCCAACTTTGGTCTTCTTCAAGGGAGTGACAACTTGTTTGCCATTCTACTTGAAGTTTCCCTTTCTTTCCCTTTGCCCTTTTCTTGAAACTAGTGGTCTTGTCAATCATCAACACTTGATGCTTTTTCTAGATTTCTACCTTCGTCGATTTCAACATCACGAAGAGCTCAGGAATCATTTTTGTCATCCCTTGCATACTATAGTTCATCACGAAGTTCTAGTAACTTAGTGATGGTGACTAGAGAATTCTGTCAATCACTATCTTATCTGGAAGATTAACTCCAACTTGATTCAAGCGGTTGAAGTACCCAGACAATCTGAGCACATTCTCACTAGTTGAGCGATTCTCCTCCATTTTTTAGCTATAGAACTTGTTGGAGACTTCATATCTCTGAACTCGGGTATTTGCTTGAAATATTAACTTCAATTCCTGGAACATCTCATATGGTCCATGACGTTCAAAACGTCTTTGAAGTCCCGATTCTAAGCCGTTAAGCATGGTGCACTAAACTATCAAGTAGTCATCATATTGAGCTAGCCAAACATTCATAACGTCTGCATCTGCTCCTGCAATAGGTCTGTCACCTAGCGGTGCATCAAGGACATAATTCTTATGTGCAGCAATGAGGATAAACCTCAGATCACGGATCCAATCTGCATAATTGCTACTAACATTTTTCAACATAATTTTTCTCTAGGAACATATCAAAATAAACATATGAAAGCAACAACGCGAGCTATTGATCTACAACATAATTTGCAAAATACTACCAGGACTAAGTTCATGATAAATTTAAGTTCAATTAATCATATTACTTAAGAACTCCCACTTAGACAGACATCTCTCTAGTCATCTAAGTGATCACGTGATCCAAATCAACTAAACCATGTCCGATCATCACGTGAGATGGAGTAGTTTCAATGGTGAACATCACTATGTTGATCATATCTACTATATGATTCACGTTCGACCTTTCGGTCTCCGTGTTCCGCGGCCATATCTGTTATATGCTAGGCTCGTCAAGTTTAACCTAAGTATTCCGCGTGTGCAACTGTTTTGCACCCGTTGTATTTGAATGAAGAGACTATCACACCCGATCATCACGTGGTGTCTCAGCATGAAGAACTTTCGCAATGGTGCATACTCAGGGAGAACACTTCTTGATAATTTTTAGTGAGAGATCATCTTAAAATGCTACCGTCAATCAAAGGAAGATAAGATGCATAAAGGATAAACATCACATGCAATCAATATAAGTGATATGATATGGCCATCATCATCTTGTGTTTGTGATCTCCATCTCAAAGCACCGTCGTGATCACCATCGCCACCGCGCCGACACCTTGATCTCCATGTAGCATCGTTGTCGTTACGCCATCTATTGCTTTTACGACTATCGCTACCGCTTAGTGATAAAGTAAAGCAATTACAGGGCGTTTGCATTTCATACAATAAAGCAACAACCATATGGCCCCTGCCAGTTGCCGATAACTTCGGTTACAAAACATGATCATCTCATACAATAAAATATAGCATCACGTCTTGACCATATCACATCACAACATGCCCTGCAAAAACAAGTTAGACGTCCTCTACTTTGTTGTTGCAAATTTTACGTGGCTGCTACGGGCTGAGCAAGAACCGTTCTTACCTATGCATCAAAACCACAACGATAGTTCGTCAAGTTAGTGTTGTTTAGCCCTTCGCAAGGACCGGGCGTAGCCACACTCGGTTCAACTAAAGTTGGAGAAACAGATACCCGCTAGTCACCTGTGTGCAAAGCACGGCGGTAAAACCAGTCTCGCGTAAGTGTACACGTAATGTCGGTCCGGGCCGCTTCATCCAACAATACCGCTGAACCAAAGTATGACATGCTGGTAAGCAGTATGACTTGTATCGCCCACAACTCACTTGTGTTCTACTCGTGCATATAACATCAACGCATAAAACCTGGCTCTGATACCACTGTTGGGGAACGTAGGGACTTCAAAAAAAAATCCTACGCACACGCAAGATCATGGTGATGCATAGCAACGAGAGGGGAGAGTGTTGTCCACGTACCCTCGTAGACCGAAAGCGGAAGCGTTATGACAACGCGGTTGATGTAGTCGTACGTCTTCACGATCCGACCGATCCAAGTACCGAACGTACGACACCTCCGAGTCCAGCACACGTTCAGCTCGATGACGATCCCCGGACTCCGATCCAGCAAAGTGTCGGGGATGAGTTCCGTCAGCACGACGGCGTGGTGACGATCTTGATGTTCTACCGTCGCAGGGCTTCTCCTAAGCACCGCTACAATATTATCGAGGTGGACTATGGTGGAGGGGGGCACCGCACACGGCTAAGGAACGATCACGAAGATCAACTTGTGTGTCTATGGGGTGCCCCCTGCCCCCGTATATAAAGGAGTGGAGGAGGGGGAGGGCCGGCCCTCTCTATGGCGCGCCCTAGGGGAGTCCTACTCCCACCGGGAGTAGCATTCCCCCTTTCCTAGTAGAACTAGGACCCTTCCAAGTAGTAGGAGTAGGAGGGAAGGAAAGGGAAGGGAAAAGGAGAAGGAAGGAAGGGGGCGCCCCCTTCCCTAGTCCAATTCGGACCAGACCAAGGGGAGGGGTGCACCACCCTTGAGGCCCTTTTCCTTCTTTCTCGTATGGCCCAATAAGGCCCAATACGTATTCCCGTAACTCTCCGTACTCGAAAATACCGAATCACTGGAACCTTTCCGATGTCCGAATATAGTCGTCCAATATATCGATCTTTACGTCTCGACCATTTCGAGACTCCTCATCATGTCCCCGATCTCATCCGGGACTCCGAACTCCTTCGGTACATCAAAACGCATAAACTCATAATATAACTGTCATCGAAACCTTAAGCGTGCGGACCCTACGGGTTCGAAAACTATGTAGACATGACCGAGACACGTCTCCGGTCAATAACCAATAGCGGAACCTGGATGCTCATATTGGCTCCCACATATTCTACGAAGATCTTTATCGGTCAAACCGCATAACAACGTACGTTGTTCCCTTTGTCATCGGTATGTTACTTGCCCGAGGTTCTATCGTTGGTATCTTAATACCTAGTTCAATCTCCTTACCGGCAAGTCTCTTTACTCATTCCGTAATACATCATGCTGCAACTAACTCATTAGTTGCAATGCTTGCAAGGCTTAAGTGATGTGCATTACCGAGAGGGCCCAGAGATACCTCTCCGACAATCGGAGTGACAAATCCTAATCTCGAAATACGCCAACCCAACATGTACCTTCGGAGACACCTGTAGAGCTCCTTTATAATCTCCCAGTTACGTTGTGACGTTTGGTAGCACACAAACTGTTCCTCCGGTAGACGGGAGTTGCATAATCTCATAGTCATAGGAACATGTATAAGTCATGAAGAAAGCAATAGCAACATACTAAATGATCAAGTGCTAAGCTAACGGAATGGGTCAAGTCAATCACATCATTCTCCTAATGATGTGACCCCGTTAATCAAATGACAACTCTTTTGTCCATGGCTAGGAAACATAACCATCTTTGATAAACGAGCTAGTCAAGTAGAGGCATACTAGTGACACTATGTTTGTCTATGTAGTCACACATGTATTATGTTTCCGGTTAATACAATTCTAGCATGAATAATAAACATTTATCATGATATAAGGAAATAAATAATAATTTTATTATTGCCTCTAGGGCATATTTCCTTCACCATCTGCATGGAGTTTCTTCATGCGTATAAACCAATAGACATGGTTTGCATGTCTCAAACTTTTCAAAAAATGAGTGAGTCCAAAGATCCATCAACATGGAGCTTCTTCATGCATTTTATACCAATATGACTCAAATGGCAGTGCCACAAGTATGTGGTACTATCATTACTATCTTATATCTTTTGGCATGAACATGTGTATCACTACGATCGAGATTCAATGAACCATTCATTTTAGGTGCAAGACCATTGAAGGTATTATTAAAATAAACAGAGTAACCATTATTCTCCTTAAATGAATAACTGTATTGCGATAAACATAACCCAATCATGTCTATGCTCAACGGAAACACCAAATAACAATTATTTAAGTTTAACACCAATCTCGATGGTAGAGGGAGCATGCGATGCTTGATCACATCAACCTTGGAAACACTTCCAACACATATCGTCATCTCACCTTCATCTAGTCTCCGTTTATTCCGTAGCTTTTTATTTCGAGTTACTACCACTTAGCAACTGAACCGGTATTTAATACCCTGGTGCTACTAGGAGTACTAGTAAAGTACACATTATAATGTATATCCAATATACTTCTATCGGCCTTGCCAACCTTCTCATCTACCAAGTATCTAGGGTAGTTCTGCCTCAATGACCGTTCCCCTCATTTCAGAAGCACTTAGTCTCGGGTTTGGGTTCAACCTTGGGTTTCTTCACTAGAGCAGCAACTGATTTGCCGTTTCATGAAGTATCCCTTTCTTGCCCTTGCCCTTCTTGAAACTAGTGGTTTTACTAACCATCAACAATTGATGCTCCTATTTGATTTCTACTTTTGCGGTGTCGCGAGTAGCTCAAGGATCATCATATCTATCCCTGATATGTTATAGTTCATTATGAAGCTCTAGTAGCTTGGTGGCAGTGACTTTGGAGAACCATCACTATCTCATCTGGAAGATTAACTCCCACTCGATTCAAGCGATTGTAGTACTCATACAATCTGAGCACATGCTCATTGATTGAGCTTTTCTCCTTAGTTTGCAGGATTAAGAAACTTGTCAGAGGTCTCATACCTCTTGACGTGGGCACTAGCCTGAAATCCCAATTTCAGTCCTTGGAACATCTCATATGTTCTGCGATGTTTCAAAAACGTCTTTGGTGCCTCAATTCTAAACCATTTAGCATTATGCACTGAGCTATCATGTAGTCATCAAAATGTGTATGTCAGATGTTCGCAACATCCACAACCGGCGCTCTAGGTTCGGCACACCGAGCGGTGCATTAACGGCATAATCCTTTTGTGCAGTAATGAGGACAATCCTCAGTATACGGACCCAGTCCGCGTAACAGCTACTATCAACTTTCAACTAAGTTTTCTCTAGGAACATATCTTAAACAGTAGAACTAAAGCGTAAGCTACAACATAATTTGCAAAGACCTTTTGACTATGTTCATGATAATTAAGTTCATCTGATTATTTAATGAACTCCCACTCAGATAGACATCCCTCTAGTCATCTAAGTGATACATGATCCGAGTCAACTAGGCCGTGTCCGATCATCACGTGAGACGGACTAGTCATCATCGGTGAACATCTTCATGTTGATCGCATCTACTACATGACTCATGTTCGACCTTTCGGTCTCTTGTGTTCCGAGGCCATGTCTGTACATGCTAGGCTCGTCAAGTCAACCTAAGTGTTTTGCATGTGTAAATCTGGCTGCGAACGTTAGAATCTATCACACCCGATCATCACGTGGTGCTTCAAAACAACGAACCTTTGCAATGGTGCACAGTTAGGGGGAACACTTTCTTGAAATTTTATGAGGGATCATCTTATTTATGCTACCGTCGTTCTAACCAAATAAGATGCAAAAACATGATAAACATCTCATGCAATCAAATAGTGACATGATACGGCCAATATCATTTTGCTCCTTTTGATCTCCATCTTCGGGGCGCCATGATCATCATCGTCACCGGCATGACACCATGATCTCCATCATCGTGTCTTCATGAAGTTGTCTCACCAACTATTACTTCTACTACTATGGCTAATGTTTTAGCAATAAAGTAAAGTAATTACATGGCGTTATTCAATGACACGCAGGTCACACAATAAATTAAGACAACTCCTATGGCTCCTGCCGGTTGTCATACTCATCGACATGCAAGTCGTGATTCCTATTACAAGAACATGATCAATCTCATACATCACATATATTTCATTCATCACATCCTTTGGCCATATCACATCACACGGCATATGCTGCAAAAACAAGTTAGACGTCCTCTAATTGTTGTTGCATGTTTTACATGGCTGCTATGGGTTTCTAGCAAGAACGTTTCTTACCTACGCAAAAGCCACAACGGTGATATGCCAATTGCTATTTACCCTTCATAAGGACTCTCTTCATCGAATCCGATCCGACTAAAGTGGGAGAAACAGACACCCGCTAGCCACTTATGCATCAAGTGCATGTTAGTCGGTGGAACCTGTCTCACGTAAGTGTACGTGTAAGGTCGGTCCGGGCCGCTTCATCCCACAATGCAGCCGAATCAAGATAATACTAGTAACAGTAATCAAATTGAACAAATCATCGCCCACAACTACTTTGTGTTCTACTCGTGCATAGAATCTACGCATAAACCTGGCTATGATACCACTGTTAGGGAACGTAGCAGAAATTCAAAATTTTCTACGCATCACCAAGATCAATCTATGGAGATTCTAGCAACAAGAGAGGGAGAGGATGAGCATCTTCATACCATTGAAGATCGCTAAGCGGAAGCGTTACAAGAACGCGGATGATGGAGTCGTACTCGCGGCGATTCAAATCGCGGAAGATCTGATCTAGCGCCGAACGGACAGCGCCTCCGTGTTCAACACACGTACAGCCCGGGGACGTCTCCTCCTTCTTGATCCAGCAAGGGGAGAGGAGAAGTTGAGGGAGAACTCCGACAACACGACAGCGTGGTGGTGGTGGAGCTTGTGGTGCTCCAGCAGGGCTTCGCCAAGCACTACGGAGGAGGAGGAGATGTATGAGGAGGGAGGGGCTGCACCAGGGGAAGAGGTGCGGCTGCCCTCCCACCCCTCCACTATATATAGGGGCAAGGGGAGAGGGGGAGGCTCCCTAGAGTTTCCCCTAGGGGGCGGCGGCAAAACAGATTGGATCTTCCTAGGGAAAATCCTAGGGAGACATGCCCCCCAAGCCAAGCAGGTGAAGGATTGCCTCCCAAGACAGGTGGAGGCGCCCCACCTCCCCAAATAACGTGGGAAAGGGTGTGGGGGGGTGCACCACCCCTTAGTGGGCTGGTTTGCCCCTTCCCCTTTGGCCCATGAGGCCCTCCAACACTTGCCGGGGCTCCCGAAACACCTTTCGGTCATGCTGGCCATAGCCTGGTACCCCCAGAACACTTCCGGACTCCAATATCCTTCTTCCAATATATCGATCTTCACCGCCGGACCATTCCAGAACTCCTCGTGACGTCCAGGATCACATCCGGGACTCTGAACTACCTTCGGTAACCACATACTATTTCTCATAACAACTCCAGTGTCACCGAACCTTAAGTGTGTAGACCCTACGGGTTCGGGAATCATGCAGACATGACCGAGACGTTCTCTGGCCAATAACCAACAGCGGGATCTGGATACCCATGTTGGCTTCCACATGTTCCACGGTGATTTCATCGGATGAACCACAATGTCAGGGATTCAATCAATCCCGTATACAATTCCCTTTGTCCATCGGTATGTTACTTGCCCGAGATTCGATCGTCGGTATCACCATACCTCGTTCAATCTCGTTACCGGCAAGTCACTTTACTCGTTCCCAAGAGCTTGTCAAACTATTTGGACCAAAGAACTCCCAACAAACAACAAAAAAAAGACGAGAAATCTTTTTGATTTTATTAATACTACAAACTAACTAGACAAGAAAGAAAAATGAAAAGAAGCGAGAAATATTTTCGCTTGTGTTAATATTTAGAGCTTGTCAAATGCGACAATCATGTAGGCAACGACATTATCGCTTGTGTTAATATTCAGAGCTTGTCAAATGCGTACGAAGATAAGGAAAAAAATGTATGGCCGTGCATAGCGTTAATCAGATGCTAATTATGTTTATAACCAACAATCATTTTTTTCTCTATGCCCGAGGGAGCTAGCATTTCGGTATTGCAATTAAATAGTCATTTCTCATGAGGATGTGACACCATATGAAACCAGCGTAAAATATCAACTAGAAGAAAAATAAAAACGAGAAGCTTTCCAAAATTGACCATGTCTTTTGTTTGTAAATTCATGTTCACCGAGAGAGAGAAAGGGAGGGACGTAGGGAGGAAGGGATGGAGACGGGGCTGGCTGGGCAACGAGAGCTGTGAGGGTGTGGGTGCGGGTGCGGGTGCGCGCGCGCGACGGAGAGGGTGGGTGCAACCCGCCCGCCGGGCTGGCTCTCGGCTGACACCCGCATGCCAGGCCAGGGTGCATGCAGCGCCGGACGCATTGGATCAGCTATCGAGGGAGGGAGACGCTGGCGCGGGGGAATGGATGATCAACCCCACTGGCGTGCTCTCTTTTTTGCTTCCACAACTTAATTCGTCACCTTAACTTTGATTACCGTCATCCCTGGATGTACAGTGAAATGGGTCCCCCCGCCCTCACAGGGTGGTTACACAACAAGATAAAAAAGTTGTTACGGCCCGCGTGGGGTAAACCAGTCCCTTTAGTGTTAATGGCGACCTCTCGCTCCTACATCGCCAAACAAATGTGTGTTGGATTGGCTTTCAGTTTTTCTTTTCTTTTTTGTGGGCAGATTTTTAGTTTATTTTTTAGGGAGTGGGCAGATTTTTAGTTATCATGCGTGTACCCTGTGCAGTAAATATTCCGATCAAAGTTTAGAACCACGGTGAGTTCTTCCCTTTTTGTGGAAGCATAGGTATGGCTCTCTACTGTTCTCTTCCTGCACTATATTAATTTGCACCTAAAAGAAAGGTTTGCACTGGTGCATTTAGTGTTAAACCAAAGGTTCGCTGTAGTGTTGGTAATGATACCTGATTATATATAAAAAAAATTTATGGCCGGTATTTTTTGGAATGCTAGAGGATTAGGGGAACGTGAAAAGAGAAGATTTCTTGCAGAAACTATCTCGGAGCATAAGCTAGAATTTGTTTGTATTCAAGAGGCAAAAAAGAGCGTGTTCCGCCGTTTCACCTTTATTTGGCTTTGGTAGCCATCTGTTGGTGCTTCGGGTGGCTTGCTTATGGGGGTTAGAGAAGATTTATTTGAAGTAGATACTTGTGCAGCTAGTAAATACTTGACTAGGATGACTCTTATGGATAAGAGGACATGTTTCAAATGGAATCTGGTCAATATCCATGGAGCTGCTCACTCCAGAGACAAAGAAGATTTCTTGATTGATTTTGTGCATATGCTTGGGTGTAATGATCACCCTTTTGTTGTTGGCGGTGATTTTAATATCATTAGGAGGTGCAAGGATAGGAACAAGGCCAAGAAGCTTCCTAAATGGTCTTTATTTTCAATTCTATTATTGAGCATTGGGGCCTAAAGGAGCTTGAGCTTTCTAGGCGAAATTTTACTTGATCGAATAACCAGATTGATCCCCTTTTTGTTAAGTTGGATAGGATCTTAGTTAGCCCCGCATGGGAGTTAAAATTTCCACTAGTTACACTCAGGACACTTGTTAGAGGTGTTGCTGGCCATGCAGCCTTGCTTATGCATAACGGGGTTAAAACCGTTACAGCTAATAAACCTTTTCGCTTTGAATTGGTTTACCAGAGATGATCTTGCTGCTCTAGTTAATAAAATTTGGCATACTAATGTGAATGGCAAGGATAATTTGGCCATTTGGAATGCAGAAAATGAGAATTTGAGAAGATGCCTGAAAGGATGGAATCTCAATGTGGAGGGGGCTTATAGGAAAAAAAGTAACACTCTAAGTTCTCAGCTAGATGATCTTGATAGGAGATGTGAGCTAACTGGGTTATCAGTAGCTGACTATGAACTTAGGAAAGCCTTCAGTGTAGTTTGAATAAGATTTTGAGAGAGGAGGAAATCAAATGGTATTAGCGCTCTAAAGAGAGAGATCTCAGGGAAGGGAATAACATCACTAGATATTTTATGATTAAGGCGAGCGGTAGGAAAAGAAAGAACAAGATCTTTTGTTTTGTGCAAGATGGGGTTATTATCCAGGGTGATAAGGAACTATTGGACAATGCTAGCAAGTTCTATAAAGAGCTTTTTGGTCCTGTAGACCTTTTACCTATCTCCCTAAATATTCATGTTCCTGCTTGTCTAGATATTAAAGATAAGAAAATGTTGACTGCTAGATTCTCCTTGGAAGAGATCAAACTTGTTGTCTTCTCTATGAAACGTAACTGAGCGGCTGGCCCCGTTGGAATGCCCGTCGAATTATACCAAGTATTTTGGGATTTAATTTGTTATGATCTACTTCAGCTGTTTAATGATTTTTTTGATGGCAAATTGGACCTCACTAGGCTAAATTATGGTGTTATTACATTGATTGCCAAAGGCCAGGGGGCTAATAAGATTCAAATGTATAGACCTATTTGTATGCTTAATGTTCCTTTTAAGATTTTTACCAAGGTTTTGAACACTAGAGCTATGTTAGTTGCTGACAAGCTAGTGTCTAAGATCCAAACAACGTTTATTAAAGGGCATTATTTGTTGGATAATGTAGTAATGTTGCATGAGACCATGCACTATCTCCATAGAAACAAGCTCTCTGGCGTGCTTTTTAAAGTCGATTTTGAGAAAGCTTACGATAAAATTAACTCGGACTTTATGCTTTCTGTGTTAGAGATGAAAGGGTTCCCTGAAAAGTTTATTCAGTGGACCAACTCAGCCATTGTTAATGGGAAAGTGGCTATTACTTTAAATGATATGGTGGGTAATTATTTTACTACTAGAAAAGGTCTAAGGCAGGGGGATCCCTTCTCCCCCTTGCTGTTTAATATAGCCGCTGATGTCCTGGTGACCCTAGTTGGAAGGGCTCGGGAGCAAGGGTTTATAAAAGGTCTAGCCCCTTAGATTTATGAAGGTGGCCTTTCTTTTTTACAATATGTTGATGACACGATTTTTTGTTTTGAGGATGACTTGGAAGGAGCTAGGAATCTTAAAATCATTCTTTGTGTCTTTGAGCACTTGACTGGTCTAAATTTTTTTTAAAGCGAGGTTTACTGCTTTGGCGAGGCGGAAGTAAGACAGAAGGAATATGCTCACATCTTTACTTGCACAATTGGAACCTTTCCTTTTTGCTACCTGGGTATGCCTCTACACTACAAGAAACTTAGTAATAGCGATTGGAAACCCGCTGAGGAGAAATGTGAGAAGAAAGTAGCTACCTGGCAAGGGAGCTTGCTTCCTATGGGAGAGAGACTCATTCTAACTAAGACTTGCTTGATTAGTGTCCCTAGTCACATGCTTTCCTTCTTTAGATTGCCTAAAGGTGTGGGTAAACGTTTTGATTTTTTCCGAGCTCGTTTGGTTTGGCAAGAAAGGGAGGGAGTGCGGAAGTACCACCTGGTCAACTGGAATGATTTGTGCCAACCTAGGGACCAGGGAGGACTGGGGGCTACTAACCTAGATGTTAAAAATGTTAGTCTTCTTTGTAAGTGGCTCTGGAGACTAGAAAATGAGGAGGTGGACTGGCAGGAGTTGATTAGAGCAAAGTATCTGAAGAAGAAAACTTTGACTCGACGTGAATCATCTCCTAACAACTCCCACTTATGGAATGGCTTAATGGAAATTAAGAATATCTTCTATAGCTGTTGTCAGAGAATTGTGGGGGATGGACGTAAAACTAGATTTTGGGAAGATGCGTGGATAAAGGATAAACCTCTTTGTTTGATTTTTCCTCGTCTTTATAATTTAACTTTTTGCAAACATGTTACTGTTGCGAAGGTATTTACCTTGTAGTTTAATTGTATTAGGTTCAGAAGATGTTTACATGGGGAGACTCTCGATATGTGGAATAAGTTACTTGATATGTGTGGTCAGGTGATTTTGTCGGATAAGCCTGACAAAGTTAAATGGTTTCTTACAAACTCCGGTAGCTTTTTCGTTAAATCTCTATATCACTATCTTATAGCTAGCAAGTTGCTTTTCCTTTTAAAAAACTATGGAGGATGAAGATGCCTCTTAAAGTTAAGGCATTCTCTTGGTTAGTAATCAAAAATAGGATTCTGACCAAGGACAATTTGAGTAAACAAGGCTGGAAAGGTGCTAAGCTTTGTGAATTTTGTGACTGTGAAGAGAGTGTGAATCATTTATTTTTCTCTTGTTCCTTAGCTAAGTTCTTGTGGAATATTATGGGATGTGATTTAGGGAACCAGAGAGCTCCAATGTATTTTTTCGACCTATGCCAGAACTGGTTGTCTAGCTATACTGGCAAAGATAGAGTAGTTGTTTTATTGGGTACTGCTGCTCTCTTGTGGTCTATATGGAAAACAAGGAACAAATCATGTTTTCAAAGTGTTATGCCTAGAGATCCTACTCACATTATCTTTCTTGTTTGTTCCCTACTTGACTCTTGGAAAAATCTGTAGAAAACAGGGGTGCAAAGCATACTTCATCAGGTGTCTAGACGTATCGTGAGGGTGACTCGTGATATCTTCAGAGGAGGGATTGGCTTGGCGCCGCATGTGAGAAGGATTTTGTGATGCTAGCCGCTCGAAATGCTTGCTGGCTTCAAAGCCTTTATGTTAATTTGGTTATCGTCCTATAGTCTGTTGATACTTTTGTAGCTAGCGTAGCACTAGGCCCTTTCATGGCTAGTTTTGGACAGATTGAAGCATCCTGATGTGGTCATATATATCACTGGCGTGATGATTAGGCTTGATAGGCTGGAGCATCCTGGTGTGGCTTCTAAATCAGTGATGCCGTGTGGCCCCTTCGATCGAAAGAAAAAAAGTTGTTTGTCCCCATTTTTACTGTACCAGGTAAAACACAATGCAATGTTCACGCGTCCACGTAAAATACCTTGTTCTAAGTAAAAAAAATACATTGAGGATCCAATGATTCCCTCCATGATGTTGTCTCGGTCCCCGCTCCCGCCCTCATCTTTCCTGTCCGGCAGATTCGGCGGCGGCAAGAGCTGTGAGGGACCCGTTCATCTTTTTTTAGGTCTTTGTTTCTCTGGTGACATCGACGAGATGGTGGTGGCAATAAGGTCTCTCTAGTCTCTCCTACGTCGATGACGTCCGATCTAGCATCGACGAAAGGCCTGTTAGATTTTGTGTCCCATGATTTACTAGTTCAATTCAAATCTTGCCAGCTGATGTGTCTTTCAAGGAGAGCTATTGTTGGCTATTGATATAGCAACTTCTACATCTTCTTTCGTGTTGTTCTGCGAGATGCTCTGGTTTCTCTAACCCTCTGAACCAGTGCTGATGGATTGCAAGCCTTTACTGCGCGGGGTGATGCTCCAACCGTTGTTCCTTCTGTGATTTTTAGATCTTGTCTCAAGGGGTGAGTGACTATTGCGCTCTTGAAAGGCTGGTATGGCGAGGGCATTTGCAGGTGTATCTTTCCTTTATTACAGTCACATTGCAATTTTCAATCTCTGGCAGGCGTGGTACAATCATAGGAAGAAGAATACTAGTATGATTTTTAGTGTAATTTTTTTACTAGTCTTTTTGCGTCCAACTGTCTATCCATTGTACCGACTTTTGTTTTCCTTGATGCTGTTTGGCTCATCGCAGGCACATCCTCAAGTAAGCTCGTTTGGATATCTAATGTGGAGAAGGATTCATCCCCTTCCTTTGCTGCTTCAGGACACCATGGTCGTAAATGAAGTGATGCTGAAGCAGGGGATCTTGTTCTTGTAGGTGCCTTCAGTACGAATCAGCAACAGTGGCTGATTTGGTGGAGCTACAAGACCCTCTAGTTGTTGGTCTTCCATGCCGTGTTGTTTCCCCTTCTAGCCGAAATGCAGCTACCTCTTCCCTCCCAGCCAAAGAGCTATAGGGGAGGTAGATGGATCATCCTCCTTGAGTTCAAAGCACGATGGTGTTGTGATGGCCTCGACGCCTTAAGTGGTGCATCCCTGGCGAAAACGAGGCTGCATCTGGGAAGAAATGTATTAGACCCTGCAATTTACCAGTCTCGAGTCCTTGTAATAGTCAGGGACATATATGTTATTTACTCCCTCCGGTCCTTTTTACTCATATGTGTCTAAGTCAAACTTTGCAAAGTTTGATCTTATATTAAAAAGTATCAACATCTACAATACAAATACATATAGTATGAAACTACATTCTACAATGAATCTAATGATATTTATTTCATATTAGTTTGGTCAAATTAGAGACAACCTTGACTTCAAACAAAATTGATATGCGGACTAAAAAGGACCTGAGGCAGTACCTATTATGTCAGCCCTTGTGTGTACTTTGTGATCTAACCAATCAAGTTTAATGAAGCTATAGGCCCTTTGGGGCCTTTACTTGTTGAAAAATAAAATGTTTACACAATGCACCATGTCAATTTCTCTTCAAATACATTGCCTGGAGTCTAGGATCCGCTCATGATGGCCGGATCAATAATTCCACCTTTTCTTGAGGACGGGTACCTACACTGTTGAGCTTAGTAAAATGCACATTACCTCAGCAACATGTTGTTGACCCTAGTTGTTCTAGATATTAAACTAGTTTTCAAAATTCATGTTGAACTTGTCCTAGTCCTAGCAGTGCACATGAAGAAATGGTAACTCTCTTGCACCTTGACCATAAACCGTGACGTGAAATTGGCCTGTGTTTTTATGAAGTGACTTCATTTCATGCAAACATCTCTAATTAATCCTCAGGGGTTAATGGATAACTTAAGTCGTATATCTTCCCGACTCTGACTTTGTGCATATGCACCACAGATAAGACATTCTGCTCTATGCTTTCATTATAGGCTTCTTCAGTCGTGGTGCTGACCCATTTGGTGCAACTTATTTTCCTCTTCTTCCCTGTCTCATAAGATATGGCCCACTGCCTTGCGCCATTTTTGTGTCCATTGCTTCGCTAACTGTGGCAGGAGGTAGAGTCTTGTTGCCTTGTGCCAATGGCTCATGTTGACCCTTGGAGTTCCTTTCGTGGGATGGTGAATCCTTCATCAGTTCATTTGACTCGTGGGATTGTAGAATTGGAATTCATCAATGATGGAGTTCAACTAGTTGAATGGTACTTAGCGGTGTTTGGTACAAACCCAAAGGATATGGTTTGCCTAATGGAGAGGGGTTGGTCAATAAAATATATGAGAGCATACGATACCCAAGATAAAACTATTTGACACTTCGACCCCATCATGGAGTATAAACTTCCATAGCTTAGTGGCATCCTCTTAAAAGAGGCAAGTATTGTCACATGATTGCAGTCGCTAGTGATGTCGCCAATTGCACCTTTGCCATGTGGGGCAGTAAAACAAGATCATGCATGGTTGCCTACTCTTGTGTCAGAAAGACATGGTTGTGTGCAACCCTTATTAATACATGGCTCAAACTATGAGTTGAAATTTAGTAGGGCCCTGCAAAATAAACGATGTGTCATCCCCATTAGAGAAAGCAAAATTAAATTAGGATTTATATTGATGTTTTTTAGGTGACAAAGTATACAGTGATGTTCTTGACAGGATTTGGAGAGTCGGGCGGTGTGGAAGGTGGAGACATGGTTACTAGGTCCAGTAGGATGGGAGTTTGGCTGACCATGAGGATGGAAGGGTGGATGAGGTGCCTCTCCCAAGTCAACATTTCCTACTCCACCCATGCACATTGTAATGCCATCACCAGGGCTTGCTACTTCTGCAGAAGTTGTTGGGACCCTCACAAGGAATGAATGTCGTTGTCCACCGAGCAAGTATTTTCCTTAGTTCAGAACCAACGTTTATCAAACCAATAGAAATATTGGCAATACAGTCAATGATCAGTACTTGCACACAATTAGCAAAGCTTCATTTGTCCCCAACTTGGCTGGGAAGATTGTGAGTCTTCCAGTCTTGCTAGTTACAAGAATTAATTATGTAGTTTGGATGGATTTGATGAGTGCAAGTAATTAACGAAACAAATCAGACTGCAAACAATAATAAAAGCAAGTGATCAAGTTCGAAAGAAATAGGAACAAATGGAATGGGATCCATAGTTTCACTAGAGGCATCTCTCACTAGTAGAAAACCGGGTTTTGGTTCGCGCATGGCAAGCCCACTAGTCCTGGTTCAGTCACGAACCGGGACCCATGGGGGCATTCGTCCCGGTTCGTGAGCCCAGGGGGCCGGCCGAGGCCTCGTGGGCATTGGTCCCGGTTCGTTTGGACCCATTTGTCCTGGTTCTAGGCACGAACCAGGACCAATGGGCCTTGCTCCTGGCCCACAACCATTGGTCCCGGTTCTTGGCTTGAACTGGGACAGAAGGTTGGGCTTTATTCCCGGTTCCAGCCACGAACCAGAACAAATGAGCTTCCTATATATACCCCATCACAGCAGTAGAGCACTCCACAGTGCTCTGTTTTTTCTAGCCGACGAGGGAGGGCATTTGGGTGCTCTAGCTCACCTCCTATGCACATGAGGTGTTTGATGAAATGTCTGAGCCACACTAGTTAATATTTATCCTCTCGAAACTCGACCTCCGAGCTCCATTTTCCCCGAGATTTGTCTAGGTCTAGCGGCCCGTCACATCCCATCCCCGTCTTCACCGCCGTCGATCGCCCGTGCCGATCTCGTCGCCGGCACCACCGTGGTGAGCCTCTTGTTCTTATCCTCTTTCTGAAAGAAAAAAATTCTTACTTCAGATAGATACTTATCTAATTTTCTTACTTTTATAGTTCCTTGTTATTATATAGTGCGATGGTTTTGGTATCCGCTCCCGTCGGCCCTCGTCCTGTCTATGATTCGGATGTGGTATATATTATCTTTTTATAACTATCTGGTTCATTTATTGTTTATGACAATTATGCCGACGAACGTGACATAGATTTTATTTATCTAGGAGGTGATTGAACCGGAAATTCCAACCAACCCTATTGTCGAGAGGTTAAATTTAGTTGAAGAAGAAAACAATTACTTGAAGGAAAAAATAAAAAAATTGAGGAGGGGAAGATGATATTGGAGTTGCATGTTGCGGATGTCGTCGATGATCACAAGATCAAGATGGATGCAATGCGGTTGAAGATTAGAAAGATTATAAAATATGCCATTCATACCGAGGTTTGGTATCATTATGCAGTTGGATCAATTGTTACCTTGGTTGCGATTATGATCGCATTTGTTGTTGCATTGAAATGTTTTACATAATTTCAATGTATGGTTTAATTAGATGCTCTGGAGAGCTATATGTTGTTCAATGAGAACTATATATGTACTTTGGTTTTAATGTGATGATGAACTTCTATTAATTTGGTCACTTGTCAATTTCAGGGTCTTATAGCTCAAAATAATCAGTAAATGCATGAAAAATAACAATTGAAGTCAGAAAGGGTTGAAAATTGATGATGTGGCTTTGAATGGTGCATTTTGAACAAAAAAAACTCTGGAGTTCAAATAAGTTCAAAAAAAATGAAATCCCTTTGTAACAGACGAGTTTTCGTATGAAACCCTGATACTTCGAAAGAGATTATCCGTTTTGTACATGAAGTGCATCCAGTTTTCGCCGTAACCCTCTCTACTTTCTTGCACATGCTATGTGGGTGAAATGATGATACCATGCCAACTTTCAACCTTTTCAGAGTTCATTTGAAATGCTTTTCAACTACAGGGTCTTATAGCTCAAAATAATCAGTAAATGCATGAAAAATAACAAATGAAGTCAGAAAGGGTTGAAATTTGATGATGTGGCTTCGAATGGTGCATCTTGAACACAGGAAAACTCTAGAGTTCAAATAAGTTCAAAAAAAATGAAATCCCTTTGTAATAGACAAGTTTCCATATAAAACCCTGATACTTCGAATGAGATTGTCTGTTTTGTACACGAAGTGCGTCCTGTTTTTGCTGTAACCCTCCCTACTTTCTTGCAGATGCTATGTGGATGAAATGATGATACCATGCCAACTTTCAACCTTTTCAGAGTTCATTTGAAATGCTTTTTCAATTTCAGGGTCATTTAGCTCACAAAAGTCAGTAAATGCATGAAAAATAACAAATGAAGTCAAAAAGGGTTGAAAATTGATGATGTGGCTTTGAATGGTGCATTTTGAACACGAAAAACTCGAGTTCAAATAAGTTCAAAAAATGAAATCCCTTTGTAATGCATTTAGTTTCCGTATGAAACCCAGATACTTCGAAAGAGATTGTCCGTTTTGTACACGAAGTGCATCCAGTTTTTGCCATAACCCTCTCTACTTTTTTGCACATGCTATGTGGGTGAAATGATGATACCATGCGAACTTTCAACCTTTTCAGAGTTCATTTGAAATGCTTTTCAATTACAGGGTCTTATTGCTCAAAATGATTAGTAAATGCATGAAAAATAACAAATGAAGTCAGAAAGGGTTGAAAATTGATGACGTGGCTTTGAATGGTGCATTTTGAACACAGAAAAACTCTAGAGTTCAAATAAGTTCAAAGAAATGAAATCCCTTTGTAAAAAACGAGTTTCCGTATGAAACCCTGATACTTCGAAAGAGATTGTCCGTTTTGTACACGAAGTGCATCCAGTTTTTGCCGTAACCCTCTCTACTTTCTTGCACATGCTATGTGGGTGAAATGATGATACCATGCCAACTTTCAACCTTTTTTGAGTTCATTTGAAATGCTTTTCAATTACAGTGTCTTATAGCTCAAAATAATCAGTAAATGCATGAAAAATAACAAATGAAGTCAGAAAGGGTTGAAAATTGATGATGTGGCTTTGAATGGTGCAGTTTGAACACAGAAAAACTCTAGAGTTCAAATAAGTTCAAAAAAATGAAATCCCTTTGTAGCAGACGAGTTTTCGTATGAAACCCTGATACTTCGAAAGAGATTGTTCGTTTTGTACACGAAGTGCATCCAGTTTTTGCCGTAACCCTCTCTACTTTCTTGCACATGCTATGTGGGTGAAATGATGATACCATGCCAACTTTCAACCTTTTCAGAGTTCACTTGAAATGCTTTTCAATTACAGGGTCTTATAGCTCAAAATAATCAGTAAATGCATGAAAAATAACAAATGAAGTCAGAAAGGGTTGAATTTGATGATGTGGCTTTGAATGGTCACTAGTAGAAAAAGGACCTATTGTCCTGGTTCGTGAGGGCTTCTGTCCCGGTTTGTGAACCGGGACTAAAAGGTCGTTACTAATGCCCTTGGCCTTTAGTCCCGGTTCTTACATGAACCGGGACATATTGTCCTCCACGTGGCCGCTGCGGCCAGCCCAGGCAGGGGGGCCTTTGGTCCCGGTTGGTGACACCAACCGGGACCAATAGGCATCCACGCATCAATATCTGGCTGGAGCTGCGTCTTTTTTGGAAAGGGGCAGATTTAGGGGTTTTGGGGGTTAATTTCGGTTGTTATTTTGTAGCTATTAGAGAGAAGTGTCCTCTCTTATATCTCCATGCTTGGTTTACCAACGCTACATACTGCTATGCCTAAACATGGCTTAGATTGAAGTGAAGGCAACATGCATGTGGTGCATGTCGAAAGTAATACTAATCTTAACTTGATCAAGTTTGGATTGTACTACTTTCGACATGCACCACATGCATGTTGCCTTCACATCAATCCAATCCATGTTCATTTCACCCGCTGATATATAGTAACACTTCATGCTCGCATCATGCATCATCATATATAATAACAAGTTCTACCAATCATCATCATACAACTTCTACTCGTTATTAATAACAAGTCATACGATCATCATCCTCATAGTCATCGAACAAACCCTAGCTACTTAATTGTTCTTAACACATTATCATCAGTATTAGGTAGGACCGAAATACCCTCTTTAAGGTAAAATAGCATAAAACAATATAGACCCTGACTCTCCATTATGGAGAATGGAGATCATCCTGTCTCCAATTCTTGCGCTTCGCTTCCTTTTGCTTCCAACAACCTCCTAATTATATTGCTTCATCGGACCTGGGGAAATTGACAAAGCATTTGGCGATTGACACGTTGGAATATCGAACAGAGAGAAAGTCGGCCATAGTGATCCGGGAGTCCCGTGTGGAAGGGCTCTCGCTCAACGGATCAAAGGTATGCATTTCTGAATCTTGAGATTGCTTCAATGCATGTGATCCCTCTCCTCAGCCTTCCCCTCCTAAATCTTAGAATCCTA